>PVKE010032936.1:0-18203 GCA_004027555.1 Craseonycteris thonglongyai
GGGGGGGGGGGGCTGAGAAAATGTCCAGTGTGGTCAGAAAAAGACCAGGAGAATGTGGTTTTAAGAAAGCCAGTTGAGATGTTTATCAGAGAAAGAAACTGGCAAATTATGGTATACCAAATGCTAATGAGAATTGAGAAAAATAAGGACAGGGAAGCATCCATCGAATTTGGCAACACAGAAGTTACTAAGAAATATGACAAAAGTGTTTTAGGGCGGAATAGTACCATATGGGAGGTGAGGAGGTGACTATGTGGTTATCACAGGGAGCTGGGAAATGGGGGGGGGTGTATGCAAGTGAGAGCTTTTTCAACATTGGCATATTAAAAGTAAACTGAGGCATAATACAAGTTTTAAAAGTTTATTTGATCAAAAATTGATTTGAAAAGGGCATAACAAATCAGAAGTCATTAGGAGCAGTTAGGGGAAAGTCTTTTGTAAAGGAAAGGTGGATGCAAAACAAGGAAATGATTTGATTGGATAGAGCTTCATAATTTGCCTATTTTGGAAAAGCCTGGTTGGATGTTTGTGATTGGATGTTCCTGACTGGCTGTTCTTGGGTTTTGATTTCTTAACCTGAGGCATTTACAGACTGATGTTCCCATCGCCTGTGTAGGTGACTAAGGTATGAGAAGCAACTTGATGGAATGGCATACATTGTTAATTGACTTAACAGGAGTATGACAGCCTGTTAAGTAAGCTAATAAATGATCCAGTAGAGAGGAGTACTGTATATTATAGATAACACTAAAAGGAGAATATTGTGTGAATTCCCAGAAAAACTGAGGGAAATGGCATCCTAACTGAAATGAAGACAATAGCCATGAATATAAGGGGGACACTACCTCTTCATTACAAGGGAAACCAGCAGAAAACAGGTGCAAATGTTCATTAGTTTGCAAATGTGACAGTAGGAAGAAAGATTAAAAACACATGCTGATTCAAATCAAAACCCAAATGTGAACCCAGCTCCATCTACATTGAAGCAATATGGCCCCAGACCAAATAGCCTTTTTCAAATTGCCTTTAATTGCTGGGCAGAGTCTGCTGAACCTGGAGAAGCACCATTTTCCCAGAGAAAATAAGGGTCACTACTTTGGCCCAGCCTTGCTGGGGACATCCTGCCTAAGAGAATCACGAACCAGTCATTTTAGCAAAGGACAGAAAGAAGGTAGCTTTCCTTACTGTAAGGAAAGATCAAGCAGGCCAATTCCCCCCAGTCATGCGTGGAAGTAGAACTGGTTCCATTCTGGTCTCTTTTTCTTAGCCATTGCATAGAATTAATTCAAATCCTACATATTTAACAATTCTAGGGTTTGAACTTCCTATCCTTCCTATCAGTGAGTGCAACTCATCTCAAATTTGGAAAGTGTTTCAGACAATTATTTCCCCAAAGTATTATACCAGTTATTAAAATTCCTGTTTTCCTCTCTATCTCCCCTGCATTCTTCCTCTCTCCTTTCTGTACCATTGTTCTCTACTGGTCCTCATAGTTTTTGCTAAGACAACATCAAAGCTTTCCTCTTTCCTTCATTTTCTAATCAGGAAGGAGCATTATTCCCCTTACAATTCTCAGGTTAAAGTCCTGTGTCCTGTAACATGGTATTTGACGTATGCCATATTTTGTTTTCCAAAATAATTTTTATCAGTTACAAAAAAAAAACACCTTAAATTATAAAAGTCAAGCTACTCAACCTAATTCTATTTGAAAATCCACATAAATATGACTTCTTCCCCTCCCAGATATTTCACGACTGGCATTTCTGTTATTCTAATTTATACCCAACCCTCACCATCAGCACTGCTGGCTTATTCTAGGTTATTATCTTTCATCTCTCATTTTGCTCAGTCAGTTCCACCCACTCCCCATCATTCATCTCAGTAATCCTGTCAAAAAAAAAAAATCTATTTGCTCCTTCCTCTGCTATTAAAGTCTTCCCTTTTATGGCAGAGAAATGAGGGTGGAAATAAGCTCTCCTCTGTGCATCCCTAACATAGGCAGAGTTGCATTTCTAACACAGGTACTGTGTCGTTTTAGACAATTTACAAAGACTCCTGCACTTTCATGAAACCTCATTAAAATGAAAGTGTTCATTATATTTCGAGAACACTTGCTGATTTGCTTTTAGTTTGCTCACTAAAGGCATTTACTTTTAGGGTAATATGACTCCAACAAATGCTACTGAAGGAGAAGCCTTGCGCTTGCCCAGAACTAGACCAGGGACAAAAAGACTGGAAATAAAAAGGGGTTTTAGACCTGTGAGGAACTCTGGGTATTAGAAATTAGAGCAGCTTAATGATGACTAAGGTTGCCAGATACAGTATTTAGATCTTGTTGATATTTAGAAATTATACCCTAAAACTTGGAATTAAGAATTGCTTTCTGAAAAATATAAACTGAAATTAAGAGGGGGACATTTATCCTAAAGGTAGCAGCCACACTGCTAAACAATAACTTATAAGTAGGAGGCTGGAGGTTTTTCTCTAAATTATGTGAATAAGACGTAGCTGTAGCTGGGCTATCCCAGTATTGAAAATGGTGATGTTGATAACTGTGTTTATGTATCTAAAGAAGAGAACAAGGGGAAAAGGGAAGATACAAAGATCAAGCCCTTGTATGTCTGGTCACATGGTGACTCCAAGTTTTAGCAGATGAACCACACGTGTTCTTTTCCAGTCACAAGCTCTTTGATTGGAGCATTGATTCAAATTGCTGATTGCTTTTATGTTTACATTTTTATGCCATTTCACAGTAGTTGAAAAGCTGCAAGTATAGCATGGAGAATTCCTGTATACTTTTCATCCAACATTACGTTGGTATTTTACATTTGCTTTATCCTTTCCTCTCCCTTGTAATTTTTTTTGAACTATTTGATTATAAGTTGAAGACATAATGCCCCCTGGCCCCTAAAAATGCCACTGTATGCTTCCTTTCTAGTCCTGGTACAATTATCAAAATCAAGAAATTCACATTGATTAAGTGTTATTAACTATTTTGTAGACATTCCAATTTCACCAGTTATCCCAGTAATGTCCTTTATGACAAAAGTAAAAATTCCTGATCAAGCATTAATTCAGTTGTTCTGTCTCTTTACCCTCCCATTGCCTGAAACTATTCCTCAGGTTTATATGACAGTGACATCTGAATAGCATACACCATCTATTTGATAAAGTGGCCCTCAATTTGGGTTCACCTAATATTTGCTTATGAGTTGATTACATTTATGTATTTTGGGAAGAAACATTAAAGTGATGTTTCTACATTCTTGAGTGACTACAGGAAGTGTGTGAGTTGACCATACAGGTTTTTAGCTCCTGCATTCTCATAACAGTTATCTTTTATAGTAAATTATTAAATCGTCATTCTGAGGTCTAACTCTTGTTTGGATTTCAGCTATTGCTACTCAGTCTGTCAGGACATGTTTAAACTTGAACACCCATCAGAGTATATCTTGGTCTTCAAAGTAGAGTACAAGTGCCGTAGCAGCCAGTCAAGACGGTACCTGGTCTTTCCACCCCTCCAAGACATTCATTAGACCACACTGGCACCGCTCCCATGCCCAGATAATCAAAGGTAGTTTAGAAAGCGTAAATACAAATCAAGAGTGAATACACAAAGGATGTTTTATGGAGACTAATGCAGGTAGAAATTATGACGTAAGTGGGAGTCGATAACTGTTATCCAAGCAAGTAGCCAGCAAGAAAAAAGATTAGGGATAAAAATCATGGAAGATAGAAGCAGTGAACTTACCAGAAAGTTCTAATTGAAAAATGGAGGAAAAACATAACCTAAGAAAAGCTTAAGATAAATGTCAACCAACAAAGCAAATCCAACTACCCAGGTTTCTTCTTATGATAGAAGTTGCATCTAAATGGTTTAGGATTCAATGTTGCTTTTTTTAACAGGTCAGTTTAGGGTAAAGGGCCCTCGGGCTTAATGGAAATCTCCAGTATTGACAAGTCTGGTGTCATTTAGTAGTTAATTTACTCAGATTGTCTCTAGGTGAAGTATAAAACATATAATTATAATTAAATCTATCATTTACTACATTTATTATGTCAGATAAACATATAAAATCATGCAGCATATTGAGAATTTTGTACTTTATAATCAATCACATAGTCTTTTATTGCTAAAGAGATAAGAGATTATAAATTTATGGAGCTATGAACCAGGATGTTAAATATTGATTTCATATATACTTTGATCTTAAGATCATATGATTAATGTATAATTTATGGCTTGCATGAAATATTACTAACTTAGGTTTCTGTATACATTTTAAAATTATGGTTGCTCTAAGTAGTCAAATTGTCATTTATGGGGTAGAGATAGCAAAAATAAATAGAGAGGAAGCCGGGAAAGCTCAGCAGGTTAAGGTCTCACCTTGTAGGCCCCGGGTCAGAGGATGGAATCCCGGGCCCTGGCCCATGCAGATCCATGTGCTGAACTGGGGTGTGTCACCTATGTGGGAAGCCCCCAACTTGGTTACGCAGGAGGCCTTGGCCCGGTTCCCGCCCTGCTTGGACCCTGCCCACCTGTGTCAAACTATGTCTAAAACTGATGACGCACAACTATGGAGACTGCTCTGGGCCCTCCCCCTTCTCTTTGTCTCTCTGTCTCTGACTCTCTCTGTCAAAACAATTTTTAAAAAACCTAAAAAAAATAAACAGACATAAGAGAAAACAAAAAACGCAAGTTAAAGTAACACAAAACATGATGATTTTTAAAGAAATGACAAGCACATATATTCATTGATATCCTAAAGTAAATGCACTAAATTGATGTGTCGAGGGCAACAATAATGACTCTTCAGTGAAATCAGTGGTGAAGGCAATAAAGAATGGAGCCGAGGACACTGGGGAAATGCCCCCCGCTGGGCACGGGGAGACGTTCTGTCACCAGCTCTCACACTTGTCTGCACACTGAATCCCCTGGGGTGGGATAGGGGGTAAAAATATACCTTGGACTGGATTCTGACTCTCCAGGTAGGCTGACCAGATGTACCTTCATCATGGGACAGAAAACAACAGTCCTGTCCTGTGTCAAATGGGATGTCTGGTTAGCCTACTGACACCTTGAATTTAGCTCAGTGAGACTAGGTTGACCATGCACACTGGGGCCATTTTAAATGGGACAGTGCCATTGTTTTCTGTCCCATTTACAATGGTATGTCCAGTCAGCCTATCTCTAGGGAATCGAATCCTATCAGTTGGGGTGTGGTTGGGGTTCTGCTTTCTTGAAATCTCTTTGAAAGGTGTTTGCAGTGATGCTGGTGTAAATAAACCTCCTGAGTTGCCATCATATAACAGTATAGCAGATACAACTAGGTACCATCCATAATATTTGATAACGATAATAAACAACTATGTTATCGGTTTAGGTATTTACTATACTCTACTGCAGGGGTCCTCAACCCCCAGGGTAACAGACCAGTACCGTCCCATGACCAGTTAGGAACTGGGCCTAACAGCAGGCAAGTGAGCGGCAAGCAAGTGAGCTTAGCTTTCCGTGTATTTACAGTTGCTGCTCATCACTCTCACGACCACCTGAGCTGCATCTCCTATCAGATCAGCAGCAGCATTAGATTCTTATGGGAGCACAAACCCTATTGTGAACGGCACATGGGAAAGTTCTCGGTTGCACGCTCCTTAAGAGAATGTAATGCCTGATGATCTCAGGTGGAGTAGATGGTGATGTTAGCACTGGGGAGCGCCTGCAAATACAGATTGTCATTAGCAGAGAGGTGTGACTGCACAGAGATCATACTAAAGCAATTGCTTGCAGACTCATATCAAAACCTTATCAATGGGGGAAGCCGGGATGGCTCTGTGAGTTAGGCACTCGCTTTGCAGCCCTGGGGACCAAGGATCAAATCCTGGCCCCAGCCCATGTGGATCCATATGCTGAACTGGGATGTCCTTCCCATGCGGGAGGCCCCCAGCCCGGTTCCCACCCTGTGCGGCCCCTGCCCACCTGTGTGGCACAAAACCATGTGGAAAACTAATGATGCACAACTATGGAGGCTGCTCTGGGCCCTCCTCCTTCTCTCTGTCTCTGTCTCTGTCTCTCTCTGTCTCTGTCAAAAACAATAAAATAAATCTTAAAAAAAAAACAAACTTTATCACTGAGTGGCAAGTGAAAATGAAGCTGCACCTGGGGGTGGGCTTTATAGTGGCAAGTGAGTTGATGGACTTCAATGGTACAGCTGCATTTGGTGGCAGGCTTTCAGTCACAATGTGAAACTTATTTTTGTCTGTGCATAGCCCACCCATTATTTTACTTACCACTTTCATCCGTGCCTCTTTCCTGCACTGCACACTTGTCTGTCATAGCTTTGATAAGTCCACGAGATAACCCTCACCAAAGTAAATAAAAAATGAATGTCACTGGAGAGCTTCTTTGAAAAGGGGTAAAGACCCACTAAGGAGATGGGAGAAGACTCTAAGGTTGCCAACAAAAATAGAGCCGCATCAAAGGAAAATACCAAGAGCCTCCTTAAATCACAGGTTCATTGTAACAGGTGATTCACATTCTCTAAGCCCACTTTGTATAATACGTTGCGACTGGCTATTGGATAAAGAAACCTTCAATGCTGCTTCACCACACAGAGACCAAGCACCCTGCATTAAAGGACAAGTCTTTGGAATTAAAAAAAGAATGTGAACATGAAGAACAGAAGGAATTATTGAAGGCCACCACTTCATCCAATGTGTCTGCCCTGCGAACATCATTCTTAGTGACTGAAGCTGAGACACCCTTTACTCTTGGTGAAGAGTTGATCCTATCGGCTACTAAGGACATTTGTCATGCGTGAATTTCTAGGAGAAGCTGCAGTTCAAAAGGTAGCACGTGTTCCTCTTTCTGCTAGCACCATAACTAGATGAACTGATGAAATGATAGAGGCTATTGAGGCACAATTATTAGAGAGAATTAATGAGGCACCATGGTACACAATCCAGGTTGACCAGTCTACAAGTGTTGATAAGAAGGCAACAAAGCTTGTTTTTGTGTGACGTATTTTTCAGGAGGGTGTGCACAAGGATATGTTATATGCACTTGTGTTGCCAACCAACACCACAGCTGCAGAACTATGCAAGTCTTTGAATGATCACATATCAGGAAAACTGAAGTGGTCATTTTGTGTCAATAATACATGTATGGACAGAGTGGCTGCCATAAATGGATGGCTTTCTGGTTTCACTACTCAGGCCAAAGAGGTCGCTTCTGAACGTGAGTCTCCGCACTGTGTCATCTGTAGTGAAAGGCTGACTAGCCGAACAATGTCACCGGAACTTAACAACATTTGGCAGAATGTGATTAAAATGATCAACCACATTAAAGTACATGCCTCACATTGGTTCCCACAGCTCTGTGAGGAGATGAACGCAGAGCACATATGTCCTCTCATATACACAGAAGTGAGATGACTTTCCTAAAGTGCATCACTGGCCAGAGTTTTTGAGTTTCAAGAGCCACTACAGAGAGTTCTTTTAGAAAAACAGTCACCACTGGCAGCATATTTCAGTGGGACAGAATAGGTTACAAAACTTGCTTACTTATATGACATATTCAACCTGCTCAATGAACTCAACCTGTTACTTCAGGGGAGAATAACAACAGTATTCAAGTGACTGCATTCAAAGCCAAACTGGAATTATGGGGCAGCAAGGGAACATTGGAACTTTTGATATGTTTTAAACATTAGCAGAGATTTTGAAAGAGACAGAATCAGGGCCTTCTTTCTCCTAGCGGGTGCATGATCATCTATCTCAGCTTTCAAAAGACTTTGAGTATTACTTCCCAACCACAAAAGACCCGAAACTGGGAAGGAATGGATCCACAATACATTTATGAATAGGCCAGGTGAATCGACTTTATACTAGAAGAGGACCAACTGTTTGAGATTGCAAATGTGGTGGCCTTAAAAGTATGTTTGAGACAAATTCAAATCTCTATATGTATATGTTCTGAATTAAAGTCAAGGCAGAATGTCCTGAGATTGCCATAAAAGCACTGAAAAGCCTGCTTCCATTTCCAACATCCTGTCTTTGAGAAGCAGGGTTTTCTGCAGAGATAGCAACCAAAATGGATTCAAAGTAGACTGGACATAAGCAACACAATTCGGGTGTCACTGTCTGCCATCACCCCCAGATGGGACCATCTAATTGCAGGAAAATAAGCTCAGGGCTCCCACTGAATCTGCATTATCGTGTGTTATATAATTATTTTAATATATATTACAATGTAACAATAATAGAAATAAAGTGCACAACAAATGTAATGCTCTTGAATCATCCTGAAACCACCCTCCCCTCCTTGCCCCCACACCCCATTTGTGGAAAAACCATCTTCCACAAAACCAGTCTCTGGTGCCAAAACAGTTACAGATGGCTGCTTTACTATTTGTCCTTGTTTTACAGTGTATTCTTCCCACTTATAAAAGTTTGATCTAAAACAATAGCCCTAGTACACCAGCAGCAGCCTCATCTATCTCATCTCTTGATCATATCACTTTCTCTTGTGCTTGATTTAATCTCGTGTTGTTTTAGAAATCGAGTGTAGCCTAAATGTGCAGTGTTTTAAAAGTCTCCAGTCGTGTAGAGTCATGTTCTAGGCCTTCACATTCACTCACACTCACTGTCTCCCCCAGAGCAACCTCCAATCCTGTAAGCTCCATTCCTGGTAAGTGCCTTATACAAGTGCATCATTCTTTACCTTTTATACCATACTTTTACTGTATCTTCTCCATTTTAGATACATTTAGATACACAAATACCATTGTGTCAGAACTGCCTACAGTATTTAATATAGTAACATGTTTTACAGGTTTGTAGCCCAAGAGCAGTAGGACATATCCTACAGCCTAGGTATGCAGTAGGCTGTGCAATCTACATTTGTATAAGGGGACACTATGATGTTCACATGATGTCAAAATAATCTAAAGACACATTTCTCAGAACTATCCCCATGGTTGAGTGGTGCATGACTGTATAAGAGTTTAAGGGTGTGAGGGAAAGCTGGGATGGCTCAGCGGGTTAAGCGCTCACTTTGAAGCCCTGGGGACCGAGGATTGAATCCCGACCCGGCCCATGCGGACCCACATGCTGAACTGGGGTGTGCCCCCAGTTCAGTTCTTGCCGGGACCCATGTGGGAGGCTCCAGGCCCAGTTCCTGCCCTGCGCAGCCCTGCACCCACCTGTGGAGTGAAACTATATGGAAAACTAATGTTAACTATGGAGACTGCTCTGGGCCCTCCCCCTTCTCTCTGTCTCTCTCTGTCTCTGTTTCTCTCTGTCAAAAATCAATAAAATAAATCTTTAAATAAATAAATAAATAAAAATAAAGGCATCCTTTAAAAAAAAGAGTTTAAGGGTGTGAGGAAATTATGGATTTAACAACTGGCCACTATGTTAATTTATAAAATAAAGTTGCTGGACAAGATTATTAAAGAAACTCTATCATATTAAACAGAAAAAATAATGTCTAAGTACTGAGCACTGTCTGGTTTTTAACTTTAGCTTTTTTCCTAAACTATTTCCTGTTTTCCTAATCTAAATCTTAAAAAACTGTTCCTAATCTAAACCTTAGAAAACTGCTATTTTCTAACAGAGCATTTTTTTTTTCCTGAGTAGGTTGTCACTAAAGAAAGTAAACCAGAATGCAATTATTTACCAACAGCCCAGGTAACCTTTAAACATTTATAAGCCCCACAAACATGTTCAATATTGCCTTAGATATTCAGTGATAAAATAACCAAGGGATCTGTAAACATTGAACTATGTAATTCTACATCATACTTCCCTGGAGCCTTATACTTAATGTATTTTAAAGCTCTAAACAATGTAACCCAAGATTGACAAATAGTAGTTACTTAATACTTTTCAAATGCATGAGTGAATAAGACAAATCATACCAGTACTTATAAAATTCAAATTTTAAATGGGTTTTAAGACAAAATTAGAGTAGCTCATTAAATATGTTTCAGGAAGCCAGTATAGTATCAAATACATTACCCTACAAATGATAGACAGTTTCCTATTTAAAATATACAAAATGGAGGTATGATTAGAATAAGAGGTTAAACAAATTATGTCTTTACTACCAATGGTTAATTATATAATTACATTTTATTTTATCACATGCCTTCAGTAACTAAAAATGAAACACCCTTACCAACAAGTGTTGGTGAGGATGTAGAGAAGAGGAAACCCTACTACACCATTGGTGGGAATGTAAATTGGTGCAGCCATTATGAAAAACAGTATAAAGAGGTTCCTCAAAAAATTAAAACTGAACTACCTTATGATTCAGCAATTCCACTCCTGGGTATTTATCCAAAGAATTGCAAGATACTAATTCAAAAAAATTTATGGCCCCCTATGTTTATTGCAGCATTATTCACAATAGCAAAGATACAGAAACAACTGAAATGCCGAACAATAAATAATTGGATAAAGAAGCCGTGGTACATTTACACAGTGGAGTATTGTGTGTCTATAAATTAGAATAAAATTATATCTTTTGCAACAACATGGATAGGACTAGAAGATATGCTAAGTGAAATAAGTCAGGTTGAGAAAGACAAATACCCTATGATCTCACTTATATGTGGCATCTAAAGAACAGACTAGATGAACAATCAAAACAAACAAAACAAAAAAACAAAAAACTCATGGACCCAGATAACAGTTTGGTGGTTGCTAGAAAGGAAGGGGAAAGGATGTGGGGCTGGGGGAGAGGAATTCAATTATATGGTGATTAAAAAAAATAAAACAAAAAAAAACAACTGACTCTGAGTCATTGTAGACTCTGAGTCCACAATGTAACACATGGACAATGTGTTATAGAATTGTATACCTGGAAAATTGTATATTTTGCTGACTAATATCACACCCAATAAATTTAATTTTAAAAACGAAACATCCTTCTGGTATTCTAACAGACTTTGAAGCAAAGTACTATCTATTTGTTGAGTTATTTATTATTGAGGTGGAGAAGCAGGGATCAGAAACTGATTAATAATCCATTAGGTGAATTAGATCGATGTGTCAGGAAGATGAGGTGCTTGCTAAAAATAAGAAACTGGCATCTGTTGGCCTAGATATAGAGCAGGGAAGTAGAGTTATTTGTGTAATAAGATGTGATTGAGGAAGCACTTTCCTTCTTTAGGATTTACTTTGAGTTCCACAATCAGCAAGGCAAAACAATTTATCAATACATCCTATCAACTGCTAAAAGTCATAATTGTGCCAAAGGTAATTCTTTTTCTTTATTATTTTATTGGTTTTGACAGAGAGAGAGAGAGAGAGAGAGAGGGAGAGAGAGAGAGAGAGAGAGAGAGAGAGAGAACTGAACTGGGGGAACTCCCCAGTTCAGCATATGGATCTGCACGAACCGGGGCTGGGATTCAATCCTCGGTCCCTGGCTCTGCAAAGTGAGTGCTCAACCCACTGAGCCATCCCGGCTTCCCAGTAATTCTTTTTCAATCATTATTTTCCCTCACTAATCACATATCCTTGAAGCTCTTACATACATAAGGACTCTGCTAGATAAGGAACTGCACTTTACCAAGAAATTCCAAGGTCCATTCAACTCAGAAACAAGGCTTTGTGTCCAGTTGGGCATTTAGGATCAAATGTGAGAGATTTAGAGGCAAATTACATGAAAGAAATTACACCACATAGACTAGGCTAACATATGTCAAGAATAGAGTTTAGTTAACTATAGAACACACTGGAACACTGGCAATGATCCCAGCTAAGTACTTTGAAACTTTTCCTCCATCATTCCTCGAAGAGTTTCCTTCACACCCCATTTCCCAATGAGCCATGTAGTTCAAGTTTGGTATTTGAATTCTCAGTATCACCATGAAGACACTTCATAAAGGGGGTTCAAAAGCCAAATCTCCCCATTCACAGAGCCCACAGTTCCAGCCTGCTACTGTCAAGCTTTTTTATGACTTTCCTGCAATAATCCCAGAGTTAGGCAGAGGACCTGGGTTTTCTCCTTCTCCAAACCTGCTGCACCCCTCATTTCTCCTGCCCTTGCAGTTCAAAGAAGTGTAGAGCAAGAGACAAGGTGAAATCACCAGTTGCAAATTAACAATGAGGCCCATTAACCAAGAAGTCAATGGGGTAAGAGATAGAATGTCTGGGTTTAGAACATGCAAATAAGTCTTATCCTCACCTTTGCCTTCCATTTGCTCTGCATCTTATCTTCTCTTCGTCCCTGGCAAAAAACAAATCAAACAATCCAACAATGACAACAAACAAACAAACATACAAACAAAAACACTATCATCCTTCTTCCAGGGGGCTCAATGGATTAAATAAAATAATACAGGTAGAGCACTTTAAACAGTGCATAATAAATGGTGGGGATGGTAAATTATTTTAACTATTTCAGTGTCTGTTAAGTGGTATAAACAAATTGATGGGCAGAGGAAAGGGAAGGGTGAGGACGTGAAAGACCCCCAAAATTGGACTGTTCAAAGAATTCTGATTCTGACTCATTCCCACTCAACTAGAAGCTACACGTTTTCTCTTCTATCTCAGCACATGGCCAACATAAAACTGGTGGGTTTGTTCATTTTGAAAACCATTGATCTAATGAAAATATAGACTCAGGTGAAATTAAGGCCCCAGTCATAGATCTAACTGATACTTATGCAAGTTATTTAACTCCATTTTGTCTTAGTTTACCTGCTAGTTGGAAATAATAATGCTTGCCTCTCTGTTTATCCCAGAGAACACTCATGAAAGGAATGAGATACAAGCATACCTGCACAATACAAATGGAAACTAAGACATTTGAATTATAATATGGCTTATTTTCTTCCTATAAGGCTATTATTAAGTAAAATAGGTATAATAATACCCACCTTTCATGGGGTTACTTTGAGAATTAGAAATATGCATGTAAAAATCCTTGCACATTGACTGACATAATATAGAGGATGGATAAATTATAGCTTTTATTTTTATCATTATTATTACTGAGGGATTTTAAAGTAATTTCTGCCTCCTTCTAAAAGAATATGACAGAACAGCTGTGCAAACAATGCACAAGTTCCTTGAAATTAATAAAAAATGCTCACGTCTCACCTTTCAGGAGCCTCGAGTGTTCTTGTTTGCTAAATGAGAACACTGTGTGCAATGGAAATGAGTCAGTTCTGTCCGGCTTTTCTCAGGATGTTATAAAATGTGCCATAACGTTAGTTAGCTGCAGTCACTGCTCTTTAAGACTCATACTGATGTGTTTCATCAGAATTGCATTACAAAATAAATAGGATGTTTGCTTTTATCACCACACCTGTAGAGTCATCAATGATACAGAAGTCCGCCAGCTATAATACCAAGAAACTCCCAAAGCACATAGTATGAATATCTCTTTCCAGGTTATTATTCGGTCAGTCTAATCATGTAACCACATGTTTAGATCATCTTTTTTGAAACTTCTCTAGCTTTGTTATATATCAGAAGTATATTACATGCATTTAACACATTTACATCATGTTACTTATTTAATGCTCATAGTGCCCCATGAGACATTCAAGTAGGTATTATGATCTCTATTGTACAGCTTGAAAACTGTCATGGAGTTAAGTGACTTCCACAGAGACACTGATTAAAAAAAAACTATAATACAAGTTTCTGAGTCTAGCTTCTTTCCACTGCATTTTATGATTTTCACATATCACCAATGCTCCCAGAAAGTAAAATGTCTCTAAACAATCCACCATTTTTTTAATGATCATAAAGAATACATCCATGCACACATAATATACATAATTCTAGGGAGTTGCTCCAACTTGCTATTAGTAATATATAAGGAGAAAATAACTTGACATCTCAGAAGAGAAACTTCCATAATCATTAGATATAAGAAATAATCTATCAGATAACTGAGCTCATCAGAATGTGAAAACAACAG
Organism: Craseonycteris thonglongyai; assembly: GCA_004027555.1. Classification (NCBI taxonomy): domain Eukaryota; kingdom Metazoa; phylum Chordata; class Mammalia; order Chiroptera; family Craseonycteridae; genus Craseonycteris; species Craseonycteris thonglongyai. The sequence goes on from PVKE010032936.1 coordinate 13,937, forward strand.
GAAGATCATCAGATCATAAGTCTGGGTTCCAGACTAATTCTGTCTCTAATTATTGTGTGACTTTGGGTACATTCTTTATCCTCCCGGGTTTCCAGTTTTATCACCTGTAAAATAAGGGAGTTGGACTAAATGTAGGTGGAAGAGTGTTGAAATGACCATAATAACAAACAAGCAATTGACTGTATGGGGCTAGTCATGTCTGTAGCAATAACTTACTTGCATAAACACTGATAAGAAATACAGATCAGAGAGCTGAGACTAATAAAGTTTATAGTAGTACTCTATGTAATCATATACACAAACTCTCCTCATAAAGAAGTTTCAATTAAATAGATGGTTGCAACAAGTGTCTCAGAGCCTTATCAAAGCCAGAATTAAAGATGATCTATTCACAGGGTGATCTGAAATCTTGTGTCTACCATTTCCTAAGTTTAAGAATAACAGATTTTCCTTTTTGTGCTCAGCTCATCTGTGGGTGCTGAACAGGGAGAAGCAACAGCCTTGCTGAGGTCATTCCATGCCTCAAAGAATTCTTAGCTGTGCAGGAAAAAACAGCCAATCTGACTACTCACTACCCGGAAAGAGGTGGGAATACCTTGCCTCACTTTGCACACAAGTCCTCAAAATGTATCCTTCTATTATTACTTTTCCCTCTTAAAAACTTTCCTGAAATTTATTTAAACCTGGTTTTACCTGACCCATTCCAGAAATTGTCTTTTTTTTTCTCATGTTATAATTGCTATTTAAAGCAATCAAAAATTCCTTAGTAAAAACATTTTCATTTTCTATAGCTTTATTAAATATGGAGTAACTATGTCTGTTTATCTCACATTTTCATGAAGGTGCCCTTTAATACTTTACTTACCTCAAAAGAAATGAATTCTATTCCTCAAAAATTTCTTGAGTAAGCCATTAAATGAATAATAATAGATCCTTAATGCTTCCCTAGAGAAAAAGATGATTTCAGATGGCTAAAAAATAACCTTTTCTCTCTTGTTAAGAATTCAAAACAATTCATTATTTAATTACCACATACCATTTTGTATATAACCTCAGAAGGAGCAGAACATATTTTCAGAATTCTAGACTACAATTCTAAGAACTACAGAGGTAACTGGTGTCTTTCCTTCAAAACTGTTTAAAGTATAATTTATTCCATAATATATATACTTATTATGTAATAGATTTTCTATGACCAATCAGAGAGCTATATAGATAATAACACAAATGGTCTTTTATCTAAATCTGCTATTATCAATAAAACTAAAACATTGCTAAACAATTTGAGAAATTAGTCCCAAAAAGTCATTGACTGCACATTGTTGATTTTCTCTCCAGAACAATTCTGTCTTGGAAAAGATCTAGAAAAGGGATCTTTTTTAAGTATAATGTATCCTATTGTCTCTTTGGATAGAAACTTTGATTTTTTTGTTTGTTTGTTTTTACATTTAATGAGTTGAGCTTATAGTGATTCATTATATCCTGGGAAAGGTTTGCAAAACATAAGAACCAGGAAGGGCCTTCTTTACCATTATTAAATTATACAATCATTTTTTTTTTCATAAACAGTTCTTGAGAACTTTCTCAATGATATATATGGCATTAGGGAGGGAAGGAGATAGTCAAAATTCCTGTTCTTAAGTGCTTCCCGTTCTCCATACAGATCAAAGAGAATGCAGATATAGGGAACTACCGTATTATAAACTACAAAAATATGCAAGGAGAAAAAAAATGACTCATGAAAAATATAAACAGAAGAGGAAGAGAAAAGTAAAAGTTAATGACTAAAGTACAATTTCAATGACTGTCAAGACCATACCAGTAACAAATGCAGACCAACTTAGCTTCTCTGGGTCCCTGTGATGTCACCTCACTTTGGCAGTTCCCCAAATTCAGAACTTTCTTTATATTCATATACTAACACAAACATTACTTGCTTTGTGTCCCAATCCTTGGGGAAATGGCAGTTTTAATCATTCATTTAATTAATGTAATCATACCTTCAGTTAATTAAGGTGTGACACCTTCCCAATAATTACATTTTATTGACACTTTTTTACATTATTATTAATGTTTGTTATTGGACAGTGTCTTAATTTGGGTTCTTTCTGAAACTGACCCAGAAATAAGGATTCAAGTGCAAGTAGCTATTTTAGAGGCGGTACCAGGAAATAGCAAAGGAGTAGGGAAGAGAAGTGGATGCAAAACGCAAGGTTGAATTATCAGATAATTTACCACTGAGGGCAAATGGTGCAAAATCTCTCTGGTGACCTGGCCACCAGTGGCAGACACACCTCAGAGTAGAACAGGAGCTAGGGGATTTATACACCAACTATGCGCTGAGGGCTGCTCCCTCGGAGGTGTGGGCACTTTGGCACTTTTAGCCATACATCTGACAACATTAACGTCAGTGTCCAAAGAAAGCCTCAGACAACGAAACGGGTTAGTCATTGGAAGTTGGGCCAGTGTCCCCTGAAGTTGAAGAACAAGAGAGAGAGCTGGAAGCATGGGCAGTATTTGCTACAGAGACAGAGCATAATTCAAAAACATGTGGAAAGAAATCATTCTTTCAGTCATTCATCATCTTCCTTCTGACCCCACTTACGTAGATAAGTCTTCGTTTATAACCTCCTTTAGGCATATTTTACAACACTGAAGTCGAAATATATATATTGCGTTACAGTCTATTGTCATATAACAATTTATCGTCTATTTTCACATGTCTACATGCTCAAAAATTTCACTTTGAATATTACATAATATTCTTTCCTGCAGATTACATGATTGTTTAAAGGTTATATAATATTCTTTCCTGCAAGCGTAGTTCCTCTTTATTTCTGCTGGCAAGTATTGAATACCCACTAGGAGCTCAGGGGAGATAGAGAAATGAATGTAAATGTTTTGAAGAATGGACCAACATATATACAAGTGTGTATTAAGTTCAATGCTAGAAATAAGTTCCAACAAAAGAGACAACTCAGAAGAGAGGAGTTAACCAAAGGCCATCAGAGAAGATCCCAAACTGGGCAACATCTTAGTTAGGTTTTGAAGAACAAATGGATAAGTACAAAACAGGAAGGGCATGCAGGTGTAAGAAACTCAGGTGTCTGTATTCACTATTTTTAGATATGTGCAAATAAGCAGCATAAAGAATTCATCTCACAATTCTCCTCCTCTTGGATCTTTTTACTATTGTCCTCTCTCTGTTATGGATAATGTGACACTGAACATCTTTGTGCTTCCAGCTCTTTGTTTCCCTGGGATTCTTTCTTAACTCTGAACTTCTAAAACTGTCATGAAGTAGTCAAAGGGAAGTCTTTTGGTTTTGTTTTGTTTTTTGTTTTTTTTGGTTTTTTTCAGGAGCTGTCTTAGCTCTGCCATGTGGATGGTGGAACTTCAGTATAATGATCCAGTGGCCTAAAGGGAATACTTCCAATGGGAGACAGAGGCAGAGACTTCCTTCCTTTCTTTGCCTTCTGTTGGTGCATTCTACCTTTTCTTGCAAGTCTCTGTAGTGCAGTTCAGCTCCAGGGCCACCAGCCTGGTGACTCTATTCGGCCTAATGGTATTAAATAGAGCGGAACCCCAGACTTAAGACTATCAGTCCTCTTGTATTATAATAGGACTCTTTTAAATTGTTTCTTTGTCAAAGAAGAAAACCTCCTATAGCAGGGGTGGCCAACAAGTCGATAGTGATCGACCGGTCGATCACAAGGCCAATTTTGGTCGATCGTCGATCGCTCACAATGTCTGGGGTGGAATTCCGTGTACCGTGGACTTTGAAGCAACTGTAGCTCTTATAACTCCAGGGGCGCCACTGCGGCGCCCGGCTGATTTGAAGCAGCAACTCTAGCGGCGCCAATACAGTGCCCGGCTGATCTGAAGTGTCAAATCATAACATACAATCCTAAGAAACCGACAAAATGGGGTATCAGAGTTTATACTCTAGCTGACTCGAAGACTGGCTACATTTGCTGCATTTTGCCATATTATGGATCACTCACAACAGAGCTCTTGGTCAGACCCGATTTACCTGTTTCATCAAGAATTCCGATACACTTACACAACATGTTGTTGGAGAAAATTCCAGGTGCTCAGGGGCACCATATGTACATGGATCGCTACTATACTAGTTATGTCTTAGCTCAAGAACTAGCCAAATTGAAATGCAATATCTCCGGAACGATCTTAACGAACAGGAAAGAATTGCCCAAGGAAATAAAAAAGCCAAATTTTTCGAAAAAATCCACGGTCGCGTATCGATGGG
>PVKE010032937.1:0-18204 GCA_004027555.1 Craseonycteris thonglongyai
CCCCTTCCATCACCTTATATCTAGTGCCCACTCCCACCTCCCCCCACAACTCTCCCTCCCCCCTTCTCCCCCCTCTCCAGGTAGCCACCAAACCATTGAGTGTGTCCATAATGCTGGTGTCCTCTCCCGTCTCCCCTCCCACTCTCCCTCCCCCCTCTTCCCCTTCCCTCTGGCAATCACCAAGCTATTGAGTGTGTCCATAGGTCTCAGTGTCTTTGTTACTTTCAGTTTTATATTCCACCTATAAGTGAGGTCATATGTTTCCTGACTCTTTCAGTTTGACTTATTTCGCTTAATAAGATGGTCTCTAGGTCCATCCACATTGCCAGAAATGACTGTAATTTATCATTTCTTATCGCTGAGTAGTATTCCATTGTGTAAATGTACCACAACTTCTTTATCCAGTCGTCTATCGAAGGGCATTTTGGTTGTTTCCATGTTCTGGCCACTGTGAACAGTGCTGCGATGAACATGCGGGTACAAACATCTTTAAAAATCAAGGTTTTCAAGTTTTTTGGGTAGATGCCCAGTAGAGGGATGGCTGGGTCATATGGCAATTCCATTTGTAATTTTTTGAGGAATCTCCATACAGCCTTCCATAGTGGTTATACCAGTTTACATTCCCACCAGCAGTGTATGAGGGTTCCTTTTTGTCCACAGCCTCTCCAGCACTTGTTATTTGTGTTGTTGATTATAGCCATTGTAACAGGTGTAAAATGGTATCTCATTCAAACAAAATAAATCTTAATACCAAAAAAAAAAATATTTGCCAGATTAGCACTACCCAATTAAGAAACATAGATTAACCAATGGCAGTTGCTCTCCAACCAGATACTTTACTGTTCTCCATGGAGAGCAGGAAGTGATGAGACAAAATTCGAGGCATGTTTGGGGAAAATTTCTTATGGCAACAAAGGAATGAAGAGTAGGCTAAATTTTTTTTCAGAGATTAAATTTTGCATGTTATTTATCATCTCAAGAATCAGAAACTGAGATGCTGGATAGCTCATCGATTGAGCTCTTAACCTCGCAATCCCAAGGTCCAGGGTTCGATTCCTGGCCCTGGCCTGTGCAAACCCATATGCTGAACTGCAGAGTAGCTGATAATTGCTGGGATGGCTCAGCAGTGAAATTTCCTACCTCCCATGCAGGAGGCCCCCAGTTCAGTTCCCACCCTTCATGGCCCACATCTACCTGTGTAGAATGAAACCATGTCACAACTAATGATGTACAACTATGGAGACTGCTCTGTGCCCTCTCCCCTTTCTCTCTCTCTCTCTCTCTCTCTCTCTCTCTCTCTCTCTCTCTCTCAACTTTTTCTTATGTCAGGGCTCAAATGTTAATTTTTCCTTTGAAATGCTTTTTCTCTTTGGAAGTCAACAACTTCAAGGAACTGATGGGGTGAATTGCTTTTTTAAAAAATACATTTTTTTTCTTTTAAGATTTATTGTTTTTGACAGAGACAGAGAGAGACAGAGAGAAGGGGGGGGGGGACCCAGAGCAGTCTCTGTAGTTGTATGTCATCAGTTTTTCAACATGATTTCGTTTCACACAGGTGGGTGGGGGCCATGCAGGGCGGGAACTGGGCCAGGGGTCTACCACATGGGAGGCACACCCCCTCGAGCAAGGGGCTAAACTGGGGGTGGGGGGAGTACTAAACTGGGGGCCACCCACATGGGAAGCACACCCCAGTTCAGCATGTGGGTCCACACTGGCCAGGGCCAGGACTTGATCCTTGGTCCCCAGGGCTGCAAAGTGAGTGCTTAACCTGCTGGGCCATCCCAGCTTCCCCCTAAAATAGATTCTTATTTAAGAAGCCTGCCTAGAAGAATACAGAACAATGGAGATTCAAATATTTCTGATATATTGTAATTTTATATTTTATATTATAAATCTTAAATACATATTCAGGAATTATGGAACCATGAAATATAAAATAAGTATAGATTGTTTATGGGTGTAAATATGAATAAATTTATATTATCATTTTAGGTTGCCAATGCCATGAAAAACTCATTACCATTTGATGCTCCCGATTCTTCACAAGAAGGCCAGAAAGTACTTAAAGTGGAAGTCACCCCAACAGTGCCGAGGATTTCTCGGACTGCAATTACAACAGCTTCCATCCGTCGCCATAGATGGAAGAGAGAAGGTGAGTACAAAATCCCTATAGCCTACTCATAGATTCAAGTAAATTCATCTCTGCTTGTAAACTATATTAACTATATTAACAGATTATATTATAGTACTCTAGATAATTAAAGTAATATTGTTCAGTTTATAAAAGTAGCCCTAAAAATGTGGTTTAAACGCCTACATTTATTTTAATATGATTAAAAAAAAATAAAGTAGAAAGATGTTATTTAGAATGCACTGAATATTATAACAAAATAAGATCAAGTTAATTTTTGTCTTTTTTTGAGACTGTAATAACAATAGGAAAGAAGTTTCTTTAAATGTGTTACCAGGGGATGCCAGGATGGCTCAGTGGGTTAAGCGCTCACTTTGTAGCCCTGTAGTCCAAGGATCAAATCCTGGCCCTGGCCTGTGCAAATCCATATTCTGAACTGGGGTGTGGCCCCCAGTTTGGTTCTCGCTGGGGCGAGCATTCCCATATGGGAGGCCCCTGTTTCAGCCCCCAGCTCATGGGGGCGTGCTCCCATTTAGGAGGCCTCCAACCCAGTTCCCTCCCTGAGCCGCCTTCCACCCACTTGTGTAGAATGAAACTATGTCAGAATCTAATTATGTACAACTGTGGAGACTGCTCTGGGCCCTCCCCCTTCTCTCTGTCTCTCTCTCTCTGTTTCTCTCTCTGTCAAAAAACAATAAAATAAATCTTAAAAAAAAAAAAAAAAAAATGTGTTGCCATATTAGGAAAGAAAGTTACCTGTATAAGTATTGTGGGAGAAAATTATAAAACTAGCCAAACTGATGGTATGATATAAGCTGTCCATAAAATAATTGATTAAAGTTTTTCAGATTTTTGTCTTTGCCTTTTCTTTTTCAGTAAATGCTAAATCCAGCAGTATTTCATAGGCATATAGTACTTGAATGGTCAAGCGGTCTTGCCTAAAAGATATTAATTGCCATTTTAATGATCCTTTTTTCTGTCCTATTCATTTGCAAACCTCACATTGTTCATCTGCTGCCTTATGTGTGTGTACGCTATGCACACACATGTAATTATTAAATAGTGTTTGTGTTTATATCATATCCATATATACATTCTCTTATCTGCCTGGGTCAAAATGCTCAGAAAAGAATAGAGCAGCACAAAGCACTAAAATCTTATATGTTGAATCCCAGATGGCTTTGACTTCTCAAACGAGGCTGACTCGAGTATTCCTGGCTCCCCGATCCAACACGGCTCCACTGACCTAGGGATCAAAGGTGTGCAAGAGGGGGAGGTGCTGGTGCGCAGGACCCCTGAGCACGGCTCACCGGAGCCCAACTCAGCAGCAGCCACAACAGAGGGTAGGACAGAGATGAGGAGGCAGAAGTCAGTGAGGCAGTTGCTGGAGAAGGATCCCAGCTCTCTATCCCCAAGCAGAACATCTTTCCATTCTAGTGTGTGTTTCTACTTCCCCAGAGTGTATTAGCTCCTCCTTGCAAAGCACAACCCCCGTTTTGCCTAGCGCCAGGTCAGGTACAATCTTTAGTTGCCATTTGTGCTGGCCTGGAGTCTGCATCCCTGTGTAATCAAAGAACAGCTTGGCATGGCTACTAACAAGGCAGAGGCCTGTCTCCTAAAGGTCTGCAAATGCTTGGAATTTTTTCATTACTGAGCATGTTTATTCTAACATGGGGAAAGGAAAAATGCACCCAATCGACATGAACCTTATTAGTCAATATGAATTGATTTAATGCATATAATAATTTATTCTTTAAAAATACCTCAGGAGAGTTTTAAAACATTAATACAATATCTTTGAGAAATAGGACTAAAGTGGAGCCAGAAATTTATCTCTAATACTGGTATTGATTGGCTTTTTATAATCTGCAGATCAAGTTGCTTAGGTCTTACTTATGAACTGTTGACATCTTTCCTCTATATATATATTATCCTGGTGCACACTACATTTTACCATTTATTATAAATAATGATTGTCTTCTATAGCTCTCAAACAGAATTGAAATGTATTATTGAGAGGTCAGGTATCCTAGTAAATCCTTGTTTCTGCAATGTAGGTATCTCAAAATGAGAATCCTCCCACCTCCCTCAAATTCCTACCCACCCATCCCCACCACCACTACTATACAAAAACACCTCTCTCTAATAGGAAAGTATTCATTTGCTGCTTTACATGAGATGCCGTAAGAGTTGACTTTATAAAAGAGGGGATTGTAGCCTAGTTGTTTTTTCATTATTGTATGTATTCCTACTGTGGAAATTTTATACTAGCTTATGAAATAAAGCAAGTAGTTTTAAAATAGGTTACAGGGGAAGCTGGATGGCTCAGTGGGTTGAGCACTCACTTTGCAGCCCCGGGGACCAAGGATCGAATCCCGGCCCCAGCCCATGCAAACCCATGTGCTGAACTGGGGAGTGCCCCCAGTTCGGTTCTCACCGGGGTGAGACCCCAGCCCAGTTCCTGCCCTGTGCATCCCCACGCCCACCTGTGGAATGAAACTATGTGGAAAAACAGATGATGTGCAACTATGGAGACTGTTCTGGGCCCTCCTCCTTCTCTCTGCCTCTGTCTCTGTATCTCTCTCTCTGTTTCTCTGTCAAAAACAATAAAAATACATTGAATATATGGTGATGGAAGGGGAGCTGATTCTGGGTGGTGGGCACATAATGCGATGCATGGGTGATATGATGTGGACTTGTACATCTGGAAACTAATTGTTACCAACCAATGTCACCCCATTAAATTTAACAATAAAAATAAATAAAAATACCAAAAAAAAAACCCAATAAAAATAAATCTTTAAAATAGGTTACATATTTTTACTTATTTCAAAGACAAACATACATGAAGCAGTTACCTTCCATTTTAAGGAAGTCTCTTGCTCTTTGGTGCATTAAAAAATTGAGCATGCTCAGTAAAAATCTAAATTTACTCACTGTTCCCTTGCCTATTTGCCCAGATTGACCTTACTTCATTTAACATTGCATGTGCATGATCTAGGTGACCCAAAGAGTTGGTACTGTTTTACAGAGATCCTGTGAAAGACGCAGCCTTCCCTTTTTTTTCTGTATCTCTTTGTTATCCCTGGGAGTTAGTTTTATCTTGTGCAAAGGCATAAAAATAAGTACATGTATAGCTGTTGAACCCAGATTTGGCCTAAATTGAACAATATCCTGTTTCTCAACATTCTAGATGACTAAATGAGCCATGTGATTGTGTATCTACTATTATTGTTAGAATGTTGGAATATTTGTACTAAATGTAGTAGTACTATGTTAATTAGCACTTAATGGAATTCTAGAAAGTGTGAGGTAAAGTTGAAACATTTCTTCCATTTTATCAAAAGTCATACACTTTGAAAAAGGAATCAAAATAGTTGTTTGCTTTAAATATCCTATTAAATATTACAATATTCTATTTTAATATATCCTATCAATGTTAGAAAATTTCAATTTGTGAAGGTGGGGTGTAGCCACAATGAAAGAGGGATAAGTTCCTTCAGTGTGTTTGAAATGTCTCAAAAATTATTTTGCCTTTTTAATCTAGATGAATTGTAGCTTTAAATCAGTATTAGTAGAGGCTAAAATTATAAGGAAAGGCAGACATGAATGGAAACGTTTTATTAAAAATCTTTTGGGGTTGTCTCTTCTTTGGATCATGAATGGTATTGATACCACCAATGGAGAAAATCAGAAAGGAAAAAAAGTTGAGAGACACAATTGTCTTTTTATTCCTTGATGTTTTACAAACAGAAGAAAGGAAATTACTAAAACCTATATTGTTTTGTTAATTCTGAAGTCTGCTGGAGCTTTTGAATAAGCATCAATAATTGACCTTTAAAAAAAAGAAAACATTTTTTTTTAGTATGATGATTTTAAATAGTTTTACAATGAAAACTAATATTGTATTTATTATATGTTAAAATTGAAGGGAATATGAGCCCATCACCTATTTTTATCTTGATTGTCAAGTAACATTTCACATGTGATTTTTAAAGTTAGATTTTAAATTATTACCAAACTGAGGATGCCTGTGATTAAAGTATAGTACATGTTCCAGCACACTGAAAAATATTTCTTAGTATATAAAGTATCAATAGGTTCTCTTGCATGGTGGTGTTTATGCTGTCATCTTGTTTTGGGCCATATTGCTGGGCATCAGATCTGCATGTGGCAAGATTCAGAAGCTAGCACTAAGTCTCTCAGTCTCCTTCCCTAATTGTACAATACCCAATAAAACATTTCTGTTCACTCTCAGTTTTATATCACTGATATCAATCCTGAACTAGTACCGGTAACTATCCTTTCTTGGGCATGTTGGAGTTCTTTGTACTAATTTTAAGTAAATTGTAAGATGATATCATATGATTATAATTTAAAGTTTTTATTTTGAGATACATTATATACTATTCTTTTGAACAAGGGGATGAGAGAAGTGGTATCAGCTTCATTTTCATGTGGCTTTGCATGATGATTAAACATTATTAAACTGCTGGATATAATAACAAGGTGCCTTTTGCCTTAAGGATAGCCTATTTCTTCTTTTGAAGGAAGAAAATAACTAATCCCTATGAGAAAATAGTGCTAAGAAAATATTTTTATTTTTCCAGGTACTGTGTTCAATAAAAATTGTGTTTAAATATGTAACATATATATATTTCACTTATGTAATCCTGTCTCAAAGTATTACAAGGTATTTGTTTAGATTTATTTGCTAACATTTTACTTTAATTATAATATTGACATCTGTATGTAGATTCAGATTAAACTAATTGCAGTCTGGCAAACATGCTTAATGACATAGCAAACTGCTATCAGTTTTTGAAGGAAGTAAATGTATTACTTTCCAAGAGAATGTGTTCATACTTTCAGTAAAAGAATTGGGCTTTCCAGAAAATCCAAGTTAAATATATTATATATATATGCTTCTCCCCTTCTTACAAAATCCCAAGATAAGGATTCTTTCATGAATTTCAGTTTCTGCATGAAACATAATGAGTCACTATCATATTTTGTGATTATGAAAATATAATACATCTCAAACTAAAAATCTAAAATATTATAGGAACATATAATATAGGAAGTAAAAATTCTTCTTAAATATTCCTGCTAGTTCCCTATAGTTGCTATTAAGTATTTCCTTCACATTAAATGATCAAGAAAATAATGGAAACCAGTGAGTAGATATGTCCATAAGACAAAATACAATTATGAAGTTACTTGAAGCAATGTAAAGTGTTTGTTTTTTTTAAATTTAGAGTTATACTATTTACTAGTTCCATGTTAAAGGTTTTAATACCATTTAGAAGCAATTAGCTGTTGAATAAATATAAATTTTTATTGTAGTTTAAAAGGGTTTGGCTTATAAGGATAAATGTGTTTGGTATTATTCTGGGTGACTGGATTTTAGAAGATTTGTTTTATGGTGGGTTAAGGAAGATATGAGGGAAATTTTTTTGTAGATAGATTGATAGATAAGATATAGTCACCTCAAATTGGCAAGGGTAGATTATACAGATTTATGATGACAAAATGTGCTAGTTTACTACCTAAAGTTGTTTTATGTTTCTAAGTATTGATAGTATACTAGGTTCATTTGTGGATAGTTTTATAAAAGCTGGACTAATTAAAGCTAAATGAACAGAATGAATAATATTAAAATTCTGTGTAGATTAAGGTTTCTTGCCCTAAATTACTTAGGGCAAGTGTTGATATTAATAGCAGGGCCATTGACAAGCTATAGTAAACATTACCCAAGAGAGAATAAGTCCAGTTGAGTTGTTATTCACAACTACTTATTTAACTTAACTATTTCTGAGTCTTTCTGATGTGTTTTTTAGGTGCTGAGGGTGTAAATGGAGGCGAGGAGTTGGTAAACCTGAATGATGCAGATGAAGGATTTTCATCAGGAGCTTCCCTCAGCAGTCAGCCAGTTGGGACCAAACCATCCTCCTCTTCTCAGAGGGGAAGCTTAAGGAAAGCAGCAACTGGACGTTCAGTCAAGGATAAAGAAACAACCTCTGTGGTCAAATCCAGTGAGAGCCCTCGCGATTCAGTAGTTCACAGGCAGTATGTACAGCAACCAATTGATCTTAGTGTAGATTCAATGGAGCTGACACCAGTGAAGAAACACCTGAGTCTGCCTGCTGGCCAAGTGGTGCCAAAAACCAATAGTTTAATCCGGACTGCCAGTGCTTCCTCAAGTAAATCATTTGACTATGTAAATGGCAGTCAAGCAAGTACCAGCACTGGGGTTGGCACTGAGGGAGTTACTAACCTAGCAGCTAACAGTGCTAATCGATACTCAACTATCAGTCTGCAGGAAGATCGGCTAGGTCAAGCTGGAGAAAGTAAAGAGCTTCTCAGCCCGGGAGCTCCCTTAACCAAGCAGTCTCGATCCCCAAGTTTCAATATGCAGCTAATATCCCAAGTGTAGTTTTGATATCCTCTCTTGTCTTCCTGCTTACCTTTTAAACTGAACATTTCATTGTGCAAGAAGAAACTTCATCCCACATTGTGAAAATATTAGTCATCGTAATCAGCTTTGATTTAGTTTAGGTATATTCATACTGTATTTTGTATGGAAACAGCAATAAGGTTTTCTTTCCCTTCTATATCTTCTCTTCACCTATTCCATGTAAATGTGTTTGTGAAGTAGTATAAAATGTTTGCATTTTACATGCCTTCCTTTCTCCTTGGGTGATGTGCAATCCATCGTAGGCTGATCGGTCCCATTTCAACACTGTGAGACTGAGGATACGGTAGAGGAAATGGTGTATATGATCCCTATGAAATGATTCTTGGCTTTTGTTTTAAAAAAACGGGTTTGTTCTCATAATCTATAGAACTATGAAAATTACTGGGTCATACTTTTTTCTCTCTTAACCAGGAGTGCCTCAGAGATTCTGCTATGACTTTGGACTTCTCTGAGTCTGTGCAATCATTTTCTTGAGAAGCATGGGGAAAGGTGGTAGACTGCTGCACTTTTTCATTAAAATAAGGGTGGTTATTTTCCCCCATCTCTTTTATCTATTGGACACAAATGTTCAAATACTGAGGCATTTAGATCAAGGTGTAGCCATCTTGATCTCCATTGGAAGGCAGGGCTCTGTGTTGATTGTGTAATTGATAATGCACTTTCTCAATGGCTCTATAGTCATTATTAACATGCCTTCCCTCCTCCCTACAAGGACATTAGGTCATTTCTGTCCTTGAGGTTTTAACTAACAGATCAGAGAATCCAAGCAGCATGTTCTGTTTCCCAGGAATTACTGACACTGGTGCTCGGGTTTTGTGTGGGGAGGGGCTGGTTTTTATTTAGCTTCTGTGGGATTATGTGTGTGAGGGGAAGTTTTGATTGGTTTTGTTTTTCTTTGTGAGCAGATGATGACTGAAGTAGAACAAGTACGTCTTCAGGTAAAGAGAGGGAGTTCTCAACCTACTTTCTGTGATGTCATATTATTGGAGAAACCCTTTCAGCTGCTTTCTAGATGTACCTAAATTCAGTCAGATATTTTGGATTAAGAAACCTGAAGTCCTGATAGTTCATATACTCCAAGGAAATACATCAGGGACAGATAATTGGCTGAAAACATGCTTCAATGTGACACATTTTTATAGAACATTTTTTTACCAGGAGGTACTGACTTAATTTCTCCTACAAGGACCACACTGCCTTTGTGTTTAATGTAATGCAATCTGTGTACCTTCTAATCATATATCTGCAAAACTTTCTCATTTTTATAAAACTTTGAAATCATGCCAGTAAGCTAAATGTTGAATGTATGTAAAGTAGCATTTGGTGACTGCTACAAAAAATGCATTATTGGTTAAAAAAAAAATTAGTTCTGATTTGGTTGGTTAGATTTAATCATGATGTCTTCTGGGTCTCAGGCTCTAATGCTTGATTGAAATAGAAGAGGGTATATTAGTTTTTGCAAATCAGTATATTGTGACTTGAACTGCTATGCATTATCCTTCAACAAAATACAACAGAGGTATTTGTGCTTTGTACATTTAGAAATTTTTATTTTATTATTATGAAAGAAAAATATACTGAAATTATAGAAAGCAAGTATTCTCCTAATTAACAAAGTTTAAAATTTTATCTCTACCAATTAAAATTACAGTAGATTTTGATAAATAACCAGAAAAATGCCTCTTATTTTTTTCACACCTATAAATCTCCCTCCTCCTTTTCAAGATTTATTTTTATTTTTTACTTTTTGGGAGAAGGTGACACAGAGAGAAAGAAGGTGGAGAGGGCCCAGAGCAGTCTCCATAGTTGTTCATTAGTTGTGACATAATATTTCACACACAGGTAGATGTAGGGCGGGGCAGGACAGGAACCAAGGCAGGCTTAGCAGTTACCAGCAGCACTGCAGTTGCACCTGGACCTCATGGTTGCAAGGCAAGTGCTCAACCTACTGAGCTATCCCAGCATCTCCTCCCCCCTCCTTTTTTTGATTATATGAGGTTTGTTTTGTTTGTTTTTTAAGGGGTTTTTCTGTTAGAATCTTTATAAGAACAATGAGATGCTTCTTTGAATTTGGTGGTCTGTACCATTTCTCAGCTTATATTAAAATGGAAAGCCAGAACCTGAACTAGTATCTACAACATTGCCAAAATCTGAGGTAATGCTAAAAGTTGATATTTATTAATTTGTGCGTGTGTGTGTTGTATACGAATATATCACAAAGACATATTTTAGGTATCACTTCTTCTAATTTAACTAAGAGATGTCACACAAATGAATTAAAAAGTAGCCAAAATAAGTGAGGTGTAAAGATCCGTAACATACTAAGGAAAACAGTTTCAGGTATAAAGGAAAAGAACATTGCATTTACTAGGGAGTAAGATCTTAGCCATGGCTGAAGGTCAGTCACTTTTATGGCAGAAATGACCAGTTGGTTTAGGAGGCTGAAGGATTTTTAATTCAACAAGTTGTGCATTTATTGGCTTGTAAATCTAGCATGATTTTAGCTAAAGCACAAAAAGCAACAACAACAACAAACCCAAATAATACCAAATTATAGCAAAAGCTATAATAAATATTGTAAGATCTGCCTTTGGTTTGTTAGAAATCTTATGTTATACCTGAAAAATTGGTTTTAAAAACTTTCAACTTAGAGGGTTTCATTTATCTGTGTGTATGCATATGTAGTTTGTATGTATACATAACTCATTAATGTTGAATAACCCTGTAACATTTGTGTTCCATTCTTTTAGGTGATGTGATTTGGCCCCAATGGAGAAACATTTCATTTAGATCAAACTTTGTATTCAGGGTTTTAGAACAGATTTCCTATGCAAGACATAGTTAAAATGGAATGCATTAGTTTAACAACCATAAGTCAAATTTTCTAAGAGATTTTTTATATTCATTTGCATTATTTATTGGCATTTAAAATAGTTTTCAGATACACAAGTTGTTACAAATATATGCCAGCAATATTCATACTTTATCATTTTTTCATTCTTTCTCTTTTAACAATCTTTTGTTTTATACTTCCTAACTTCCATTTTAAAAAGTCCTTTCATCTATGAAAAAACTAGGTAGGGAGAAAATACTTGTTTTCTATAATAAAATAATCTGATTGATGCCTTTTATACCAGTTTGTATTAAGAAATACAAAGAAATATCTGAAGGTTTTGGGAACTCTTCTCTATGACATTTGTTTGAAATCATGTTACCAGAAAGCAAACTAATAAAAGATAAAGTGAAAAGGTAACTTAGAAGTAAGATTTCTAAATATACAAATATTTTAGAAGCTGAGGGGAAATGATGATAATTTGAAATCCTAACCCCTACCCTACCCTCCTGATTATTTCTCTGTGCCTATTATAGAGTCCGAATTTTTGTGCTAGCAGAATCCCTACAGATAATCTTACTAGTCTCCTAACACCCCCGCCCCCAAAACTATCCTCAGGAAACTGAGGCTCAAAAAGCTTGTGACGTGATCAAGGTCACATAACCAAGAAGCAGAGCCAGAATCCAACTCCTGTCTCCCACCAAATGCATATTAATACCCCACTGCCCCCTTTATTCTTACTGTGGTAAATGCATTATGTAACACTCTTCATTTCTGTAGTTTCTATACAGTTCTGGTCTAGTAGCTGGTGAGTATAGCACATTAAGAAAAGTATTAAATCCAGAAAAAAATGTAGAGTCATAAACATAGATGGAGAAGTGTTGGAAATGTAGGTATCTACACCACAGATATAAGGATAAATACATTTTTCTTATTCTAATTTATGCCTTACTGTTTTCTGCCACATAACAGTTGTATACTGCCATTTTATAGTTGATTATATTGCTGGGCATTTATTTAAATGCTAAAATAAACCCAGTTTTGATCAGTGTTGTTAGCTATTTTAAAGTGATTTTTGAGTCAGTCAGCTTTCACAGTCACCTAGGTGGCAAGTTAATTGTATTGCACAGTGGAGTTTTGCACAATGGAGTGTACAATCTTTGCAAAGTAAGGATTAAATAAATTTAATTCCATTAATTTCTAATGTCAAAAGAGACTGAACCTTTCTTGTGCTTAGAGCACATGGATAAAAACAACATTTCCTTATATGTTTGAAAAAAGTTTATAGTGCAAAGCTTATGATTCCATAATGGAATGGTGACCATCATGTCATCTAAAGTGTATAGATCATACAAAATGTCTTAAATGTGGTAGTCTCAGCTACATAAACTCAGTATTTTCAACCTATATTCTCAAATTCCACTTAGTAGCTTTAAATTAATTATAATTATTTAGTAGACACTGGAATACTGAGAATAACTTCTGTCAGATTGTTTTGTTTGCACTATATTTGTGAATGTTTTAATGAAATGGGGTGTTTTTTCTACCTCACTTAGTGAGGTTTGTATGGGTCCATTTTTGAGTACTTAAGTTGTTAACAATCGTCTCGTTTAATTCTCTGCATGTTCATTTGTAAATAAAAATTAATATGTGTCTTTAGGGTGTAGTATACTATTTATACAAACACTGGCAAGGAGGATCTCTCCATTTCTGATCTTAGATTACAGAGTTGTTTATTTAAAATCAGTATTTCAGTTACATATTTGTTTTTCAGTTTAAAAATGTTTAATAGTTCATGGCAGTGGTTGGAAAATCTGTAAGAATTTTAGAGCAACTTTTCTATACTATGGTTATGTTAAACAGTCTGAACAAGATCCTTTTTATCTTTCAAGTTGAATGGTTATTGTTATGTTTCAAACCATTCAGTCAGTTAGGACAACATATTTGTAATACTTTAATTTTTTTAAGTGCTTTTTAGTAACAAGTTGTTTGAAAACCAACTAGATATTGATAGCCTAAACTCTGAATATTAACATATTTGCCAGATGATAAAATGGAATACAGTATAAAACCGTTAAGAGTGCTAAGAAAATTGTAATGAGTTACCAAATTGGTACAATTTTCCATTGCCAAGGTGGTTATGTTAATTAAGGTAAGACATAAATTTTAGTATTACCTGCATTGTATACCTAATGAATATATCAGATCGGAAATGAACATACATAGGAAATAGTGTTCATAGAGTTAACCAATGTGCACTTAAACTATATTAGATTTTTAACAGTGCCAGAAATTTGTGTGGTGATCCCAGGCCATGAGAACTAAAGGAATCATCATCACCCAAACATCCCCTGCTGTTGTAGGCACATTCTTTCTAAACCTAACCATAAAACTACAAAATTTTGGTAACTTCAATCTCTTCATTATTTTTGTATTCTTAGGCATTGGTCACATAAGAAATTTATACAAGAGCAAAAAGTTCAGGATAGAAGTTAGCAGAAAGGTAGGAATGATGTGAAATAACTGCCCACATAGTACAGAAATATTGGTTCTGTGTTTTGCTTCTGGATATTAAGAAAATGTTTACAAATTAAGGCGCATTGAGATGTCTACTATTATTATGTTCAATATAGACTTTACAAAAAAAGTTAGAATTAGGCATAGCTTAAAGTATAACTGAGTCTTTTTTTTTTTATTGTGTATCTGGAAGTAGGTTTAATAAAGTAATTCTTTTATTTTCAAAGAGAAATGAACTTAATTGGGCAATCCATTCCCAACTACAATCTGTTTTGCTGTATTTGTGTGTCAACAGCTCATTCTTAATTATATCAGAGGAAATTCTTTACATCTTCATTGATTACAAAACTTACCAAAGAAAATGTATTAACTGAATATCATTTTTAAAGTACCTAACTGTTAAGAAATGAGGCCCCTTTAACATAAAGGATTGCTTTCTATCCCTGGGGCAAATATATATTAAAATTTTTTGCTCTGGAATACAGATATGTAATACCTACAAGATTCCATTTGAGGTTTTCTAATGTCAGTGAAATGTCACCATTTACACTTCCAACAAAGGTACAAGTCAGAGGTTAAGTCCAAATATTGCTATCGCACATTTTCATGTCTCCTTAACTCAAGGGTTCTGTTCATCAGTATTGAATAAAAAAGGGGGAAAGTTCCTAACATTGGTATATTGTATGATATTGTGACTTTTTAAAGTAAAAATGAGGGGGGAGTTATGAAATTGCACCTTTTAAATGGGCAGTGGCAATTATAATCAGTATGATATGGGCTAAAATAGGTTTGTTTACATAATTTATGTACATGATCACTTTGGATGTTTTTTTCCTTTGCAGAAAAACATAATTGGGTTAAGAAAAGCTAAAATACTCATTTTTACATGTATAGGCCAATAAGATGTGTTGGTTTTTTTTTCTTTTCAGGAAAACATAATTGGGTTAAGAAAAGCAAAAATACTCATTTTTAAATGTATGGGCCAGTAAGACCTGAAGGATTTACTTACCCGGTAACTATTAAACAATAATTTGGGAGAAAATATGAAATGTAATTGTATACTCGTATTAACTTATGTTCTAAACAGGTTCTATATTATTTTTTTCATATCACGTTGTAGTTACAAAATAATGAATGTATTGACCTTGGAAAGAGAAAATTGGCTTTCTGACAATTACTATTGTAGGTTTGTGGGATTTATCATCCAAACTGAATTGAGAGATAATTCTCAATGCTCTATGTGTTTTAAAATATTTGTAATAAGTTCCCTAATTACTTTACAGTGAATGTTTTTATTCTTCTAAAAATTTTGCTGGCTTTACATTCAGTTTAACTGGTTAAGTGAAATAGTATGTATGGTGCAAAGATTATTTTCCCATTATTTTCCTTATAATAATTTGGGTCTCTTAAGCTACAATTTCTGAAGAGTTTTTACTACTATAACATTACATAGTCATATCTCTGTAAAAATGGACAAGTAAACAGAAAATATCCCACTTTCACATGTTCGCTTCATAGAAGGTGATGGAGTACATGGATCTTATCTTTTTCTTTTTTTTTTTAATCATCAACCTCTGTATCTTGGTATAAACTTCTCAAGTATTCAGAGAATAGTGCTGGTGAAAATTTAAATAGAGTAGGCATGAAGAAAATAGGATCTCTATTGACTGATGTCCTTTCAACCTAGGACTAGTGAAAACCTTCATATTTTTCAGAGCTGATGAAAAACGCACATTTAAGATCATATTTATTGGTGCATGTAAGCCATTATCTTAACTGTCTTACGGAACTGGTTAATGATGTTGATTGTTGAAATGTGAAATGTAGTCACTGTTGACCTGTAAATATCTGACAGATGAAAAAATATTTTAAGGTATTGTAAATAAAGATGTATAAAATTCATTATCAGTCTGCAATGCAGAAACATATTTAAGATGTTAAATATTGTGTTTCTTGAGAGATGTGTAATTTTTCCCTAGATATATCTAGTTACATTAAGAATGTAAATTTATTTTGTACAGTATAAAAATACAGCTTATTTGGATTTTGGCTGGATTTCCCTGAGTTAATTTTATATCTTACCTAAATTTCTTACCTTAAAATGGTCCTTTGCATTTTTTTCAAAGCATGCCATTTTATGTATGTCTGAACTATTTATGGCACCCTATTAAATTAGGCAGTTAATAAAATTAAGGCAATATATAAAACTACATATAATACCATAAAATAAATAAGTAACATGAAGGCAGGAGTGAAATTAATACATAAAATATGTGCCATATGTTTCTGTATGTTGAGATACAAATTTATCTCTGAACCCTAAAGCAGCTAAGTGCAGAAAGAAGATTAATTATGTGATTTTCAGATGTCCTTAAGATAAAGCAACTCAGTTTCTCAGTTGGAGCACAGCTCTTTCTAGAACTGAGATGTTATAGAAAATTTTCTTTCCTGGGTCCTTTATAAAGAGGTCATTACTACAGTACTACTTACAGTCTCTTCAGCAGTGTATTTTCAAAGTGCTTATTTCCTCACACTTACACTCAGTTTTCTCTAATCATTACATTTTTTCACCTTTCCCACATTGTGTTTTCTAAAGTATACTCTAGTCTTCCCCTGGAACATGGGTTTAACCCCCAGGCCTTTTCCTTTCCCTTTTCAGGGGCTTTGTAGAAAAATCTTTCTTGTGCTCCTTTTCTTGTGACTATTATTCCTTACTTAATGAACCAAGGCTTTGTTCTCCCTTCTATTCAGATTCAAGCAATACAAAGCACATTGGGTTTCTTTATACCTTGTTTATTATGACAATCCAAAATCACTGTTATGGATTAGCAGTCCCAGAAGAGAATGGTTTAAGGCATCAGTTCCCAAGATAGTAAGTGTACCCCTGGGGGTTCATGCGGGCCATTCAGGGGTACACAAAAAATAATCAGTAACAATATTTAACTGTGTTACAAATATAGTAAAATTAAATCTGTGGTTTATACTTTTATTGTAGTGATTTTTCTTTCCTAACTTCTTACCTCATTTCCACTATTTTACATTAAGATAGGCACTGAACAAAAGTTTCAGTGTTTAAAAACAGCTGTTTTATAAACAAGGGGTACAATTTATAGAAATAGGTTTAAAAGGGATATATAGGGAAGCCTGATGGCTCAGCGGGTTGAGTGCTCACTTTGTAGCCCCAGGACCAAGGATCAAGTCCTGCCCTGGCCTGTGTGGACCCATGTGGGAGGCCCCCAGTTCGGTTCTTGCCCTTCCCTCCCCCACAGCCCTTGGCTCAAGGGGGTGTGCCTCCCATGTGGGAGGCCCCCAGCCCAGTTCCCACCCCCACCCGCCTGTGTGGAATGAAACCATGTCAAAAAAACTGATGTACAACTATGGAGACTGCTCTGGGCCCTCCCCCTTCTCTCTGTCTCTATCAAAAACAATAAAATAAAATTTTTAAATGGTTACACAAATGGAAAAAGGTTGGGAACCACCAATTTAAGGCAAGCTTATCCAACTCACAGCCTGTGGGCCACGTGGGCCCAGAATGGCTTTGAATATGGCCCAACACAAATTCATAAACTTTCTGAAACCATTATGAGATTTTTTTTTTTTTACCTTATCAGCTGTTATTAGTGTTAGTATATTTTGTGGGTGGCCCAACACAATTCTTCCAGTGTGACCCAAAGAAGCCAAAAGATTGGACACCCCTGGGTAAGGCAACTCACCAAGCCTGTTTTTCATCTCCTAGACTCTGGATCCACATTAGTTAGGAATGATGAGATTCACCAGCTGACAGTTTCAATTTTTTCCTTTCATTAAAAATGTAATACTTCCTCATTTTGAAAACCTAGAAAATACAAAGTACACAAAGAAAAATAATTCTAAGATACTGTAATAAAATAGTGACTTAAGATAGTGGAAACACTATTCCTCTACACACAAGCAATTCTGATCCGAGTCATAATATTTCATGGTTCAAAGATTCTTCCCACTTGAATTAGACAAAACTAACATTTATTGGGTGCCAGGATGTGCCAGGAACCATTCTAAACACTTTCAAGAAAACACATTGGGGGAAAGCCGGGACGGCTCAGCGGGTTGAGCGCTCGCTTTGAGGCCATGAGGACCGAGGATCGAATCCCGGCTCCGGCCCAGGCAGGACCCACATGCTGAACTGGGGAGTTCCCACAGTTCGGTTCTCTAGCTGTCTCTGTCTCTGTCTCTCTCTCTATCTGTCAAAAAGTAAAATAGAAATAA
>PVKE010032938.1:0-18200 GCA_004027555.1 Craseonycteris thonglongyai
TGGGGAAGCCGGGATGGCTCAGTGGGTTAAGCGCTCACTTTGCAGCGCCAGGGACCAGGGATCGAATCCCGGCCCCGGCCCGTGCGGAACCATATGCTGAACTGGGAGCTCCCCCAGTTCAGTTCTCTCTCTGTCTCTGTCTCTGTATCTCTCTCTCTGTCAAAAATAAAAATAAATAAATAAATAAATAAATAAATATATTTAAAAAAAAAAAAGAAATGCTGGTAACCTGATGTGGCTTCTTTGGCTGATTGTGCCACGGTGCAAGTCTGGCAGAGAGAGCCTGTGTTCTTTAGCTGCTGCAGCTCAGCTAAGGATCCCACTACAGGCACCAGGGATATGGTCCCTCGGGGTTAAGCTGTAGGAGTGACTGGCGTAATGTACCGGAAAACCTACTGGAGAGATCCTGAAAACCAAGGTGACCTCTATGGGTGGGAGATCTGTAAGTCGAGTCAGAGCGCTGCTGGAGAAAGCCAGAGGATCTACCTGCTGACCCTGCAGAAACTGAAAGGCATCACACGTGTGAGAGGAACTGGCGTCCCGGGGGCGCTCGGTGTCGGCGCAGCCGAAGTAGGACACACCAGGTTTTCTCTTTAACATCTCCAAACCCAGAGCCCCTACCCTCGGTAAGTAACAAAGGCGATGGGAGTCAAATAAATGCATTCCTTGTTCGGAGTCCTACCCTTTCTCTTCTGGAGTACTGCTCCTATAAGGAGTGAGGTCACCTGTGCCACCAAACTCGCATTTTTGCAACCCTGCCTTTCCTGGGTGGGGCCTTGCCCCCCCACCCCGCACCAAAGCCCCGCCCAGTAGCCGTCCCGGGGCGGGGCTCCTCTTGGTTCCCGGCTGCCCTTTCCCCTCCGGCCTCTGGCGGGGTTGGAGTACACCGGCGGAGCTGCGAACACGTGCGGGTGAGTAAGGACCAAGTGGGAAGACGCCATGGAGATTTACAAGCCCGGGGAGAGAGGCAGCTGTGGGGAGACCTCTTGCAAGGTACTGGACGAAATTGGGATTCGTTACCTCGTGACCTCGGGTTTGGAGGGTACATTGAAGAAATTCTGGGAGATCGTAACCCTAGAGTTGTTCTGTTTTCTCCCATCCCTCTTGTCCGTGAAGAGTCACCTAGAGATGGTCGAGGAGAGCCTCGCTCCCCAGGCACAGGCCAGAGATTTTGGATGGGTTGTGTGGAACATGTGGCCAGTGGAGCTCGGTTGGTTCCTTCAACCTAAGCTCCTAAAAGGAGCAGGCTAATTTTAGATTAGTTTTTAGACCTGGACAGAGCCCCCTTTAGTATCCTTTTCCTCTGTATTGTTTGGAGGCG
Organism: Craseonycteris thonglongyai; assembly: GCA_004027555.1. NCBI lineage: Eukaryota > Metazoa > Chordata > Mammalia > Chiroptera > Craseonycteridae > Craseonycteris > Craseonycteris thonglongyai. The sequence goes on from PVKE010032938.1 coordinate 1,322, forward strand.
GTTATTAGTGAAATTAGAGGATGGCTGGGAAAAGATAATGGTCTTAGATACCCTAACCTTAAATAAGTAAGTTATAAAGGTGAGTGGGTAGGAATGTTTATTAACATTGGTGCAAACATTTGGGTTGTTGCTTTCAACCAGTAGTCGAGGTTTTGGCAGGAATGGAAACCTGTCTCCAGTTCCTTTCACATCCATCACTGCAATCCAATGATTTTTCTAAAGTTCTGCTTTTATAGTTCTTAAAGAGGTCACATAATCCAGGCCCTCTGCAACCTAGTTTTAATCAGCCTTTCCAATTTTCACTGCCCACTGCTCTTCCAGGATAACTTTTCTCTTACTCATTGGTAACCATCATCTACTGATAATAGCAATTGTTTATTGAGTGCCCACTCTATACCAGGTATTATCCTAGGGGCATAGTTTATATTCCACTTAAGCCTCCCAACCACCTTGTATACATAGTACTATTAATAACATTCCCATTTTATAAATTAGCCTGAGATACAGAGAGGTTAAGTTACTTGTCTGCTGTTACTTGGCTAAATGATAGAACCATAACTGTACCATTTATTTGCTCCTGTGGAATTGCTGCGGGACATAAGTAACAAATAAAGTGAAAATAAAGCTAACCAAAGGAAAGCTATTTTATTATTAGCTGTAAGGTTGGTGGGTCTCGGGGGCCCAGGCAAATAGGATGTGGCAAAGGGGACTTTCCAAGTGGCTGTAACCTGCCTGGGAACTTTCGAAGGCGGGACTTCCGTTGGCCACCTGATCCGCCTCTACCCCACCCCAGAGCCCTATATAACCCACTCGCTCCCTCCCCAGCGCGCGCATTCTTCGGCCCCCATCTCCTTTCCGGGGACCCAAGAATGTCGACCGGGAGCCCCCCTCCTCCAATAAAGGCTCGCATTTGATTAGCCACTCGATCTCCTGTGTCGCTTCCTTACATTAGCTACTACTGTTTCTGTGGCTCAGGCCTCAAGGTTATGGGGTTGTAAGGGCAGGGGTCTTGAACTCCATAAAATGTTCACTAACTTGGCTAACTCTAACCTGGAGTGCTTTGATTACAGAGAGGCCAGTGGTGGGCTTTGGACGGATGCAGTGCCAGGTGAGTGCAATTCCATTTGCTTACCTTTGGCCCCAGCCGTAGGCAGCTGCCTAGGTTGCCTTGTACCTAGGCAAGTGTTACACTGCTGGGAGAACAGCAGCGGGTAGCTGGTTGGCATTCTGGGCCTGGTTCATGCCAACTCTGTTGTTAACTATACCAGGATGCCAGCATAGTTGCTTATTCATTAAGGTTAAATGCAAGAGCATAACTTTGCAGGGAGAAACCTAAAAATCCAGAAATTTCTGAGTGGTTCTGGTCCAACAGGTTTGGCGAGTATGAAGTTACTTGAATCACCTCAGAAATACAACAAAGGTAAGCAAGCCATGGAGGGATATATGAGGTCTGATAAAAAAAATATGGCAAATGGTTAAACAAAAATTTTATTATAGTAAAGGACAAATTGCCATGAATCCCCTTCAGAATACTACCCCTCACTGAACACATTTATCCCATTGTTGCCACTTTCTGAAGCAGTTCTGGAAGTCCTCTTTCACAGGTGTGGTTAGCTACACTGTCTTGGCTACCTTGATGTCCTAAATCAATTGAAAACATTTACCTTTCATGGTCATTTTCACTTTAGGGAAGAGCCAGAAGTTGCACAGTGCCAGATCCAGTGAATAAGATAGATGAGGACATACTGTAATGTTTTTACTTCAAATGTTGTTGTACCAGAAGCACTGTATGACCTGAGTTGATTCATGATTCAGGACATTGAGGCAGCCATGACAGCACAACTAAAGTGGCAAAATGATGGATGGGATGTGTGTTTCAAGTAGGGGTTGATATGTCTTTGTAATAATTTTTTTTAAAGATTGATTGCTTTTGAGAGACAGAGAAAAGGGGAACAGCCCAGAGCAGTCTCCATAGTTGTACATCATCAGTTTTTGACATGGTTTCCTTCCACAAAGGTGGGCAGGGGCCACACAGGGCGGGAACCGGGCTGGGGGCCTCCCACATGGGAAGCACACCCCAGTTAAGTATATGGGTTTGCATGGGCCAAGGCCGGGATTCGATCCTGGGTCCCTGGGGCTGCAAAAGTGAGTGCTTAACCCGCTGAGCCATTCTGGCTTCCCTGTAATAATTTTTTAAAATTTAAACATTCACCGTATATATTTTTATCATACCTTATATACCTTATACCTTATATAGAGAAGAAAAGGCTCTTGTTTTTTGAGTGCCCACTAAGTGCTCAAAAGGGACCTTAAACAGGAAGTCAAAGGGATTTTTGCTAATTTCACTGAAATCATAGTTCACAGACCCTCATACAAAGCTAGTCAGGATGACCCCTTTGTTAAAGGGGTTTCATAGCTATAGTTATCTATAAGAATGCCTTCAGGGAAGTATAAATGTGAATTTTCTTTAAAATTATGGGCTTTTTTCTCTATCTAGTTCATTAATAGCAATGAGAGGCTCTAGACATTAGGCCTAACTACAACTGTACTAATTTCTGCTTTAGGCTGACAGTATATTTGTGTTGGTTCTTACTGATTTTTCAGAAATGAACAGTTTCCCCTTTGGAACAGTAAATCTTGAGCCCTCTGTAGTGATTTTGTTTGGAATGCTAATTTTCTGAGAAGAAATGCTTCTCAGTTTTAGGTAAACACTAATCACTCAGGGTAATGCTGGAGATTGTCCAGTAGGGCTGACTTAGTTGCTGCTTCTGTGAAAAGTGACATCGTTTCTATAGGAGGAACTGGTAAGGATGTTGGGAAGCTGGGGAGTTATCAAAGCTAGTTTTGTTCTATCAGTTTGCTTTTCCTTAAAAGGATGCTCTACGCTGAATGTTGAGTGCTTTGTGTGAATACCTCAGATGTTCATTGTGAATGTAGCCTTTTACATATGCGGTCTTAAGAATAGTGATATCTAGAGGGCTTAGCTTTAATGGTAATCTTTTCATTTTTAGGATGACTTGAAAGTAGGGCATCCTTTGCCCTCCTGAAGGAAATTAGTGGCAGGTGGACAGTCTGTATGGAGTTTTCAGGTAAATGTCCCTATTCATTCCAACATTGAATATGTGCCAGTCATACCGTCTATTAGCTGGTGTCAGGAAACAATTGGGAGACAAAATTAACTATATTTGTCTCCAACATATTCAGCCTCTCAGTGAAAGGCCAAGTGGAGTTTTGATGATTATGGTCTGAAGGCATGTAGGATCTTGGAGATTAATTATGCAATTATAGGCCCCATGAGGGGAAGAACGGGGTATTTTACCTTGTTCATGGCTAGTTCCCAAGCACAGTGCTCAACATGTGGCAGGAACTCTAAATGTTGAATAAAATGATTAAAGGTATGGATAGGAAAGGGATTATTTCCTATTATATTATTATTATTATTATTATTATTATTATTATTATTATATGTTTAAAGGATTTGGCAACAGGGTCTGTAATCAGTGTATCCAGGCCTATTTTGTAGTCAACATTTAATTCATGAGAATATCTATATCCATGACTTCTACCTGGGGTGCCTCGGTATCTGAAACAAAGCTGTTTCAGGAATCATCCAGCGGTTGTCAGCTATCCAGGTTGGTGTGATGCCTCGGATGGTGTTACACTGTTGGAAGAGCAAACACTGCCTTTATTGAGGTCTGGCTCCAAGCACTGTTCTGGTGTTGTGTCCAAGTACCTTTGGGCAGCGTTTTGCACCTCTGAGAGTGGAATAACTTCTCCTATGGAGTTGGTCCTAGTCTGGGTGCAAACAATTTTTTTCTGTTAGAATGGGACCCTATTAGGGACAGCCTGTCATTCCTTTCTTCTTTAAATCCTAGATGCCTTCATCTGAGTGAGAAATCTGCCTCCATCAGGACCTCAGATGTCTGACAGCCAGCCCTGTGTGACTCCAAGATAAGTAATGTACGTATTCCTTTTGTCATGTAGGTCCTAATTAACTTGCTTCAGCTCAGATAGGTGATATGAAATAATAGAGAAAAATATATGTTGGTCTCAACCCCTGCTATCTAGCACAGAACTCCTAAAACTTATAATTTCCTAAGTGACAAGAGCACTAGGAGCATCTTTTTTTCTAATACTCAGTTTTTAACTCTGGTTCCTGACCATAGCTCCTAAATCCCATGGAATTTCCCAGGTGATAGGAATGTCTTTTGTTCTATTGGGGATTTGTCACCGAAAAGACCAAGCAGTGATTAGAAAATTGAAATTTTCAGCCTCATTCCCATTTTCCAGAGATGGGTGAGGGGCTAGAAATGGAGTTAATAATTGACCATGCCTATGTGTTGAAGCCTTGCATGGGGTTCGGAGAACTTCCAGGTTGGTGAACACATGGAGGTACTGGGAGAGTGATATGCCTGGAGAGGGCATGAAAGCTTGGTACCCCTTCCCATATACCTTGTCCTATGCATCTCTTCCATCTGGATGTTCATCTGTATCCTTTATAATAAATTGGTAAGCAGTAAGTTTTGTTTTTTTCTGAGCTCTCTGAGCTGCTCTAGCATATTAGTCAAGCCTGAGGAGGAGGTTGTGGGAACCTCAGATTTTTAGCCTATCAGTCAGAACCATGGGTAACAACCTGGACTTGTTATTTGGAGGTGGGATAAGCAATCTTGGAGAATGTGCCCTTACCCTGTAGGAGCTGATGCTGTCTCCAGGTGTAGATAGTGTTAGAATTGAGTTAAATTGTAGGATACTCAGCTGGTGACAGATTTGCTGGGTATGGGGAAAAAAACACACACACATTTGATGTCAGAAGTGTGGGAGCAAAGAGAAAACATAAAAATGAGGTTTCCTTTACAGGTGGAAAACTTAAAATTGTAAAAATGTAAGTCCAAGACTTAAACTAAGCCCTCATTTTTTAGAGCTCTGCTGTGCATTACACATGGTTGTTTAAATTGACAAAAATGAAATAAAATCAGTTTCTCTATGTCAGGATTTAGTGACTACCATATTGGACAGCCCAGAGAACAGTTCCATCAATGCTTAGTTTTATTATACACTGCTGTCCTAGAGCAGGGGTTGGCAAACTTCCTGTAAAGGGCTAGATAATTTTTTTTTTTTTTTTTAAAGATTTATTTTATTGATTTTTGACAGAGAGAAACAGAGGCAGAGAGAGACAGAGAGAAGGGGGAGGGCCCAGAGCAGTCTCCGTAGTTGACATTGGTTTTCCATATAGTTTCACTCCACAGGCGGGCACAGGGCTGCACAGGGCAGGAACTGGGCCGGGAGCCTCCAGCATAGGTCCCGGCAAGAACTGAACTGGGGGCACACCCCAGCTCAGCATGTGGGTCCGCATGGGCCGGGGCCGGGATTCGATCCTCGGTCCTCAGGGCTTCAAAGAGAGCGCTTTACCCGCTGAGCCATCCCAGCTTTCCCTAGATAATATTTTAGGCTTGTGCATCGTGTAGTCTCTGTTGCAACTACTCAACTCTGCAGTTGCAGTATAAAGGCAGTCATAGACAATATGGCAACAAATGAGCATTACTGTGTTTCAATAAAACTTTATTTATGGACACATAAAATTTTCAGTGTCACAACAAAAAATTTTCCCCAATCCATTCAAAAACAGATGGCAGGCTTCCGGCCTGAGGGCTGTAGTTTACCAAACCGTGTTTTAGAGAATGAAATTGAAGCCTTCAGAGTTGACAGCTCACTAGTGACAGATTCAGGACCAGAACCAACATGTGAGAAATTCCATGTTATCAATACGTATGCCATATAGCAAGCCTTTACCATACAGCCTTAAGCTCTTCATCTCTTAGAAGACTAGGGTGACTTTAGTAAAATATCCAGTAGTGTATCCTTTATGCATACATTACTTTTCTCATAGTGATTATCTTTTAATGTGCACCTAAGGAAGAGGTCCTAAGAAAGAACCCCACTCTTTAATTTTCAGCAGAGACTGATTACAGCCTTAGTTTTATTATTATTTATTTATTAAGATTTATTTTATTGTTTTTGACCGAGAGAGAAAGGGGGAGGGCCCAGAGCAGTCTCCATTGTTGTATGTCATCAGTTTTCAACATGGTTTCGTTCCACATAGGTGGCAGTGGGCACAAAGGGCAGGAACTGGGCTGGGGGCCTCCTGCATAGGAGGTATGCCCCCTCAAGCCAGAGGCTGAACTGGGGGATCAGGGGGACAAGAACCGAACTGGGGACCTCCCACATGGGAAGCACACCCCAGTTCAGCATATGGGTCCACACAGGCTGGGGCCAGGATTCGATCCTCAGTCTCCAGGGCTACAATGTGAGCGCTTAACCCTTGAGCCATCCTGGCTTCCCCTACATCCTTAGTTTTAGGTAGTGAAATAGAAATGGCTTCTAAGAAAAGAAGAAATACCGTATTTTCCAGCGTATAAGACGACCCCCTAACTTTACAGTTAAAACATAGGTTTAGGCCTATATTCGTTGTATAAGACTACCCCCTACTTCCGAGGCTGTAGTCTTATACAGTGAATATAGGCCTAAACCTATGTTTTAACTGTAAAATTAGGGGGTGGGGTAGTCTTATACAGCGAATATAGGCCTAAACCTATGTTTTAACTGTAAAATTAGGGGGTCGTCTTATACGCCCGGTCGTCTTATACGCCGGAAAATACGGTAGTTGTGTACATCATGAATAGCCAGGGTTTAAAATATGGGATCTCTTGGGGAAGCCAGGATGGCTCAGTAAGGTAAGCGCTCACTTTGCAGCCCCAGGGACCGAGGATCGAATCCCGGCCCCGGCCAGTGTAGACCCATATGCTGAACTGGGGAGTGCCCCCAGTTCAGTTCTCACCGGGGTGAGACCCCGGCCCAGTTCCTGCCCTGTGCAGCCCCACTCCCACCGGTGGAATGAAACTATGGAAAAACAAATGATGTGCAACTATGGAGACTATTCTGGGCCCCACCCCTTCTCTCTGTCTCTGTATCTCTCTCTGTGTCTAAAACAATAAAAAATAATAATAAATCTTTAAAATATGGGATCTCAAGTTCTTCTGAGCATACAAATTTCCTTCCTGACTGGCAACACAACCCAGGTACAGATAGGCCCCTGTTTTGCTACTTGAAAAGGTATAATTCATTTGGTATATGTGCCTATATTTAATACCCTAAGAGGTTTAGTGGCTTAATTATGCACATTAAAATAATTTAATGGGATTTTCTATTTGATTAGTGAAGTTAATTAGTCACCTACTACTCCCTGGTGACTTGATTTTTTTATTTCCTGGTGAGTCTTAGGAAGATGAAGTGTAAAACATTTCACAGTAGCTTTTTATTCATTCCTTCTCTTTATCATCGTTTTCCCATGCTGCAGTGGAAACTGAAATTATACTGGCAGGGTTACTGGTCTGTAAATATCCCAACATGTCACCTCCTACCATACGTAGCAGTTAGTGAACACAAGTGCCCCTCTTCATTGCTCTGTTCAAGTCTCAGGCCCCAGTCCTGTTATATTAAAAGGAAAAACTAAAGCAGGGTAAGTAGGGGACCCTAGTATGGAGTGCTATCCTATCACCTGTTTCCCTTTCAGGAATAAAAGAAACTACTGTCAATAGACTTCTGCATTGAAATTTTGGATCATGTCTCAAATTTTAATCAGGAAAACAAAACCCCAGAGGAATAAATTCTGCAGTCCCCAAAGGGACACTAAATAGGTGGTTCAATGCCTAGGAATTCACACAGAAGAGAACAAACTGGTAAGAGCAACTAATTAAGAACCTTAAAAAGTGAGTGACTCCTGTTACTCTTTTTGCTTAATTGGGGCTTTATGGACAGCTCCAGTTAATGAGCCTGTCAGTATTCTCTTGGAAAACAATTTCACTGAATTAACAAGTCAACCGTAATACTTAGAATGCCTGCTTGAAAACATTTCTCTTTATTACAGTTTTGGAACACTTAATGAGCCAACTTGTTGGGTCATATATTTGTAGATTTAGTTAGTATCTTAAGGCCTGGTTTAAAGGTACCCCTGTTACTTTGGCCTCTATGTTCACTAGTAAATGTCCTTTGGGTTGTTCTGTGAGGTTGTTCTGTACTGTTTGTTATGGGTGACTACCAATACCTGGGAAGGTGATAAAATAGACCTTGAAGTTTGTTTTATTTTAGAATAGTTGTAGATTTATAGAAAAGTTGTGAAGATAGGAAAATTTCCATGTATTCCATGCCCAACTTCTCCTAATATTAACATCTTACATTAGTATGTTTGTCACAATTAATGGGCTAATGTTGATACATTATTATTAACTAAAGTCCATAATTTACTCAGATTTCCATAGTTCTTACATCTAATGTCCTTTATCTGTTCCAGGACCCCTTTGAGGATATTACATTTAGTTAGCATATCTCTTTAGGATGCTCTTGGCTGTGACAACTTTTCAGACTTTTCCCTATTTTTGATGACCTTGAGTTCTGAGTCAGGTATTTCGTAAAAAGTCCCTTGACTAGGACTTTTTTCTCATAATCAGGCTGGGCTTAAGGCAGGTGTGTCCAACCCCAGGGCCACAGACCAGTACCAGTCCATGGTCTGTTAGGAACTGGTCCACACAGCAAGAGGTGAGCAGTGGGTGAGAGAGCTAAGCTTCATATGTATAGACAGCTGCTGCCCACCACTTGCATCACTGCCTGAGATCTGCCTCCTATATTCTTTTTTTTATTTTTATTGTGTTTGACAGAGAGAGATACAGAGACAGACAGAAGGGGGAGGGCCCAGAACAGTCTCCATAGTTGCACATCATCAGTTTTTCCACATAGTTTCATTCCACAGCTGGGAATGGGGCTGCGCAGGGCAGGAACTGGGCTGGGGTCTCACCCCAATAAGAACTGAACTGGGGGCACTCCCCCAGTTCGGCATATGGGTCTGCACGGGCCGGGGCCGGGATTCGATCCTTGGTCCCCGGGGCTGCAAACTGAGCGCTAAACCCACTGAGCCATCCTGGCTTCCCCACCTCCTATATTCTTAAATAGCCTAGGAATGACTTCTGTTGTATTATATGATTTATTGTGTGTTATCTATTAAAATAGGTGTCCAATCTTTCGGGTTTCCTGGCCACATTGGAAGAATTGTCTTGGGTCACATAAAATGTATTAACACTAGCAATAGCTGAAGAGCTAAAAAGAAATAAAAATAAATCACAAAAAAACTAAATGTTTTAAGAAAGTTTACAAATTCGTGTTGAACCACATGTATTTATTTGTTTGTTTGTTTATTTATTAATGAGAGAGAGACAGAGAAGAGGGAGGGCCCAGAGCAGTCTCCATAGTTGACATTAGTTTTCCATATGGTTTTACTCCACAGGTGGGTGCTGGGCTGCGCAGGGCAGGAACTGGGCCAGGAACCTCCCACATAGGCCCCGGCAAGAACTGAACTGGGGGCACAGCCCAGTTCAGCATATGGGTCCACAGGGGCCAGGATTCGATCCTCAGGCTCTGGGGCTGCAAAGTGAGCGCTTAACCTGCTGAGCCATCCCAACTTCCCCCTTGAACCGAATTTAAAGCTGTCCTGGACCACATGTAGCCTGCAGGTTGGACAAGCTAGTACTAAAGCCCTCTTTTTTTTTTTTTTTTGTACTAAAATCTTTATCTCCTAATTTAGCAGGTATATACCATTATATATGTGAAATTAAAATGGGAACCCAACTTCACACTCATCCTCTAAAAAAGTAACCCATAAGCAATTTTTGATGTCTTAAAATTCCTTTTTAAAAAGAGATTTATTTTATTGCTCACTTTGCAGCCCTAGGGACCAAGGATAGAATCCCAGCCCTTGGAAACCCATATGCTGAACTGGGTGTGCTTCCTATGCAGGGGCCCCCCAGTTCAATTCTTGCCCCCCAGTTCTGTACCAGGCTATGGGGGCGTGCCTCCCATGCAGGAAGCCCCTGGCCCAGCTTCCACCCTGTATGGCCCCCCGCCCACCTGTGTGGAACAAAACCATGTGGAAAACTGATAATGTGCAAATGAAGACTGCTCTAGGCCGTCCCCCTTCTCTCTGTCTCTGTCAAAAACAATTTAAAAAAAAAAGCTGGGGAAGCTGGAATGTCTCAGTGGGTTAAGCTCTCGCTTTGCAGCCCCGGAGCCTGAGGATCGAATCCCGGCCCTGGCCCATGCGGACCCATATGCTGAACTGGGGTGTGCCCCCAGTTCAGTTCTTGCAGGGTCTATGTGGGAGGCTCCCGGCCCATTTCATGCCCTGTGTAGCCCTGTACCCACCTGTGAAGTGAAACTAATTTATATGGAAAACTAATGCTGTCAACTATGGAGACTGCTCTGGCCCTCCCCCTTCTATCTGTCTCTGTCTACACAGGTCCTGGCCTGAACTGGCATGTGCTTTCCATGCAGGAGGCCCCTGACCCAGTTTCCCGCCCTGCACCCACCTGTGGAGTGAAATCATATCGAAAACTAATGATATACAGGGCAAAGCTGGGATGGCTCAGCGGGTTAAGTGCTCACCTTGCAGCCCTGGTGTCCAAGATTTATTCCAGGTCCTGGCCTGTGTAGACCCATATGCTGAACTGGGGTATGCTTTCCATGCGGAAGGACTCTGGCCCAGTTCCCACCCTGCACAGCCCCACGCCCACCGGTGTGGGATGAAACTTAAAAACTGATGACGTACAACTATGGAGACTGCTCTGGGCCCTACCCCTTCTCTCTGTCTCTATCTCTGTTTCTCTGTCAAAAGCAATAAAATCTTTTTTAAAAAAGAAAAAGTTTACAGCCCCAGGGTCTGAGTATCAAGTCCCAGCCCCAGCCCCTGTGGACCCCTATGCTGAACTAGGGTATACTTCTCATGTAGGAGGCCCCCAGTTTGGTTCTCACTGGGGCAAGCTTCTCATGTGTGAAGAGGCCCCCAGTTTGGCCCTCAGCTTATGGAGGTATGCCTCCCATGCGGGAGGCCCCCGGCCCACTTGTGTGGAATGAAACCATGTCCAAAAACTGATACTGTACAACTATGGAGACTGCTCTGGGCCCTCTCCTTCTCTCTGTCAAAAACAAAATCTTTAAAGAAAAAAAAATTAATGATGGTACAACTGTGATGACTGCTCTGGGCCCTCCCCCTTCTCGCTATCTCTGTCAAAAGCAATAAGAAATCTTTAAAATAAAATAACAGGATTATTTTTGGAGCTAGATAAGTGTTAAATTCACTTGGAAAAATAAGAATAACCATAATATTGTACAAAATTAGAGTCAAAGAAAAACAGCCCCATCAAATGTTAAAAAATTAACAAAAATAAAAAAACGGTAGAACAGATAAGAAAGTCTAGAAATAGATTCTGAGCCAAACTAAAATGTATTTATTTATTTTTAAAGATTTATTGTTTGAGTGAAAGAGAGAAGGGGGGAGGAGGGCTCAGAGCAGTGTCCATAGTTATACATCATTAGTTGTGTCATAGTTTTATTCCACACAGGTGGATATGGGGCTGTGCAGGGCAGGAAACAAACCAAGGGCCTCCTGCATGGGAGGTTAGCACCTTAGCTGCCATCCTGACAGTTACCAGTTGCACCACAGTTGAGCATATTGGTTTCCAAGTGCTGGGGCAGGGGTTTGACCCCAGACCTCCCAGTGCTCAACCTGCTGAGGTATCCCAGCACCGCCAAATTAAAGTATGGGAAGAAAAAAAGTGTTTTCTTTGTGTAGTGGCTTTTTGCCTTCTAAGTTAAAAACAAAATGAAGAATACTTAAAAATAATGGATGATGTGACTAGACTAAATTTTGTATGAAATAACACCATGAACAAATAAAGTCAATTGGTAAAAGCTATTTGCCAAGGTTTAATTTTTCTTTAATACAATTTTTATAAATCAAAAGGTAAAAGCTCAACAACCCAATAGATATATAGGCAAAAGATAAACAGTTGAAAGATGATGCTTAACACCAACCAGTTAAAGCAAATAAAATCCACAGTTGAGATTTCATTTTTCAGCAATCAGATTTTCAAATCAGTTTGGATTAACTGTTATCAAAGAAACTTGATAACAGGTACCCCTATCTTTGGAGAAAATTGATATAATCTTTAAGGAGGCAATCTAGTTTTTAAATTTAAAAATGTGTATACTCTGACTAAGCAATTCCAATGTAATCCAAAGAATATTTTGTAATGTCAAGATTATATGATATTCTAATTTTAATGTTAATAGTTAAACTCATTTATTAACTAATTGTCTGTGATTGCTTTTGCACTACAATAGCAGAGTATTTTTGACAGACCATATGGCCCACAAGCCAAAAATATCATTTGTCCCTCTACAGAAATTTTGCCTGATCCCAGCTCTAGAACATTACTGTATAATAAAAATTTCTGCAATGGCAGAAATGTTCTTCCAGCTGTCCACTAGCTAAATGTAGATAGTAAAATTGAGAGAGAAAGTGTAGCTCTGGAAAACAAGGAGTTTATTTTAAAAAACAACCCATGTACTTTTACATGTGTGGAGTAATATGTACAGATTTTTTTTTTATCACTGCTTTGAATAGCAGAAAATAGCTAAATTGGAAGAACATTGGTTAAATTTCTACCATCCCTATAATGGAGTACTAAGTAATCTTATTGGAAGATATCCAAGAAAGTAAAACAAGAACAATGTATGTGATCTTAAAGCTTTGTTTAGTGTAATGCTGCATAACAAACCTCCTTAAAACTTAGTACTGGTTCAAACAAGTATTAAGATTCTATGAGTTGGGGAAGCTGGAATGGCTCAGTGGGTTGAGTGCTCGCTTTGCAGCCCTGGAAACTGCCCATATGGACCCATTTGCTGAACTGGGGTGGTGTGGCCCCCATGTGGGAAGCCCAGTTCAGTTCTTGCCCCCCTCACTCAGCCCCTGGCCTCCGCCACCTGTGTGGAACAAAACCATGTTGAAAACTGATGACGAACAACTATGGAGATTGCTCTGGACCCACCCCCTTCTCTCTCTCTCTGTCAAAAACAATAAAATACGTAGTTAAAAAAGTTTCTATGAGTTGATTGGGCTCATTGGGTGGTTGTGTTCTACATGGGCTTGGCTGGGACTGCAGCCATCTAGACGCTTCACTTTGCCTAGCACTTGGCCCTGGCTGTCACTTGGGAGCTCCACTGGGGTTGTAGACTGATGTGCCTTGGTTCTTTTGATGTGGCCTTTCATATTGGTTGGGATTCTCACAGCATGGCAGCTGGCTCCAAGTGGAAGAAAGCAGATCTTAAAAGTCACTTCTGCATTCTATCAGTCAAAATTAGTTTACAGGGCCCTTCCAGATTTCACTAATCCATGAGAATAGTAGAATTCACAGTTCTCTTTAATTTACCACAAGTATATGTATGTGCACACATACAAAATGTTTACATTATTTATGGAAAATCCTTAGACTACACAAATGGTTGATAGTGGTTGCTTTTATGTAGGGAAATAGAAGTCCCCTTCCTTACCTCCACCCCCATGCCACTGCTAAGAGAGCCATGGTTAACAGTTTTCTCTTTCAGTACCCTAAAGCATAAAAAAGACCTGCTTCTAGGGCATTAAATCTGATTTTAAAATAGCTAGATGGTGGACTGCCAGGAGATTCTGAGATCACAGCTCTGCTGAAGGCAGTACAATATAATGCTATAAAGCTCGGTTTGTGTTTATGTAGAACTGGGTTCAAATCCTGGCTTAGTCAGTATTTAGCTTCATGACCTTAGGCAAGCTTCTTAATCTCATGTAAAACAGGAACAATGGCGCTTTACCCTCAAAATTATGATAATTATAATGCATTATCATCTGCTTAATAATTGGGTGGTGTCAAATATGTGTCCTCAATCAATGTACCTCCTATGCTCAAAACTGCAAATGGTTCTTCATTATGAGCTAAAATCAGACTATCCTTTTGTTTCCCCAACCCGTCCTACATTGTCCTTCATGAAATAGGCATTTCATGACTGGAATCTTGTATTAACTTTGGTTTCCAATGTGTGCTATTGCTGATGAGCCACTGAACAGATCCTCAATAAATAATTACTACTCAATTTAAAAAGTATGACTTTTCTGTATGATCGCCAGATGGCATTACAGCCTTATACAAAAGCAAGGGTAAGTGCATATCTGAACTAAGGTGCATTCATGTTTCTCTCTCCAGAGCAGCAGAGCTGCATGTGTCATCTAAAAATGGGACAACATAAAGGCAAGTCTTAGCCAAGATCAATTGGAATCAAAGGCTCACAGCATATCTAGTTTTCAGTGGAAGGAAGACCCAATATTCACTGAAGAATTAGGATCCCCAAAATTTCATTCCAAAACTATATAGTGGGCTTAAACATCAAACAATGAAAACTCAGCACCATCCTCCCCATATCTCCAGTTACAATAAAAGCACGTCTCCCTTTGGATCCCATTATTTTTGGAGCATCCATTGTGAATTAAAAAAACAGGGAAGAGGCAATTCTGTGTGTGGTTTTTTTTTCAACGAGTCCTTTCCTAAGATAACCATCCTTCCAAAATAATTGTGCTTAAAACTCTTGCCATAGTAAAATAAATACTAACCTTCCACCCTGCTTTCTCCAGTCTCTTCACAGCCCAACTTTTTCAGCATTGGGTAGCTTTCATCTTGCTTTTCATATACTCAGCATTTCTGGTCTGATTTCTCCCACTTTGCTGAAAGCAACTCAATGTCCGTGTTGCTAAATCTTTTTTGTAGATAGTTTTAGTCCTAGTCTTGACCTTGATAGCATTTGACCCTGTTGATCAGTTTGTCCTCTGAGTATTTTGGCTGTCAAGACAGCACAATTTCTGAGCTTTTCCCATATCTTTTTGTTTTGCTCTTGCCGACACCCTCACTCCCTTAATACACCCCCAGCCACTGGCTCCCCACCTCCACACTTGGTCTTCTTTGCTGTTCAGCTTGATAATTTTTTTTTTTCTTTCATTTCACAGAGAGGTGGGGAGGGCCCAGAGCAGTCTCCACAGCCGCACATCATTAGTTTTGACACAGCCTCATTCCACACAGGTGGGAATGGGGCCACAAAGGGCGGGAACTGAACTGGGGGGCCTCCCACATAGAAAGCACATGCCAGTTCACCATATATATGGGTCTGCACATCCTGGGACCAGGACTCAATTCCCAGCCCACCCACAGCAACAAGGCAAGCTCTCAACCCGTTGAGCTATCTGTATCCCTAGCTTGATAAATTTCTCAAAGCTTGACTGTAAGGCCTCTGATTCACGATACTGTCTTTCAACTGCTATTATATTGCTTCATTTATAGCCACTTAAATTTGCCACTAATACACCCTTTTCCCCTGAGCTCAAGACCCATAAATACCAATCCTTTAAAATTGATGAAATAGATGCCAAACTGAACTTGCCCTATTGCCTCCCTAGCTGAAACATCTTCCAGTGCTCCTTATTAGCACTGCTAACCCTAGAGTTGTCATTCATCCATGACACTTTTCTCACTTGTTCTCCATATCCAGTCAAATTAACAGGACTTGCTTTTTGTCTTAAATGGTCTTTTTAATTTTCTACTGGTCCCTAGCCTTTTCCATCCTTGCCCTCTCCTCTCCTATCTTCACAGTGGACCCAGAGTAATTTTTCAAAGATGCAAATCTGATTCAGCATACTTAATAGTTAAAAAATTTGAGTGCTATTGGGGAAAGCTGGGATGGCTCAGCAGGTTGAACGCTCGCTTTGAAGCCCCGGGGAACAAGGATCGAATCCCGGCCCTGGCCCATGCGGACCCACATGCTGAACTGGGGTGTGCCCCCAGTTCAGTTCTTGCCGGGACCTATGTGGGAGGCTCCCGGCCCAGTTCCTGCCCTGCACAGCCCTGTGCCCACCTGTGCCCACCTGTGGAGTGAAACTATGTGGAAAACTAATGACAAATATGGAGACTGCTCTGGGCCCTCCCCCTTCTCTCTGTCTCTGTCTCTGTTACTCTCTGTCAAAAATCAATAAAATTATTCTTTAAAAAAAAAATTGAGTGCTATTAATCAGGACTTGTTATTCACTGATATACTTCAAACTGCAGGTGATGGTCCCTCTGTATTTGCATTTAACTCCAGGGAAATGACCATTCCCTTCAGCCTTAACTATTCAATTTTTCAGTCTGCTTCTGATATTTCACACGTGTTATTCCTTTGCTCATAAGAGAACCTGTATCAGTTTAAAGAGTTTTACATTCAGTCAAATTCACCAAAGGGCTGTGGCAGTCTTTTCATTGTGATGGGTTCGCTGCCTTTCACCTCAATGACCCTCCTACACAGAATTCCCGAGATTAAGAACCAGCCAAATTGGTACAGGTTCTAAGCCAGGGATTCCCAAGACTTGCTTCTAAGGCATACCTTAAACTTTTTTTTTTTTAATTTTCTGTTTATTTATTGTTTTTGATAGAGAGAGAGAGATACAGAGACAGAGAGAGAACTGAGCTGGGGGAGCTCCCCAGTTCAGCATATGTGTCCGCACAGGCCGGTACGGAGATTCGATCCTCGGTCCCGGCGCTGCAAAGTGAGCGCTTAACCCACTGAGCCATCCCGGCTTTCCCTAAACTTTTTTTTTTTTTTTAAGATTTTATTGTTTCTGAGAGAATGTGAGAGAGACAAGGGGGTAGGGCCCAGAGCAGTCTCCATAGCTGTACATCATTAGTTGTGACATGATTTAATTTCACACAGGTGGATGTGCGCACACACACACACCACCCCCGCGCGCGCGGGAACTAAACCGGAGGCCTCCCGTGGGAAGCAAGAACCTTTGCCATGGAGCCATCCTTGCCGTACTAGTTGCATTACAATTCCAGCATATGATGGGCCTGAGCTGGTAATAGAACCCCGGAACTCGCCAAGGCCAGGAAAGCACTCAACCACTATCCCAGCATCCCCCTATTTAAATTTTTTTTTTTTTTTT
>PVKE010032939.1:6298-18300 GCA_004027555.1 Craseonycteris thonglongyai
GGTCGTCTTATACGCCGGAAAATACGGTACTTGCTTTTGAACTCTCCAATCACCTGCCTCTTTCCCAAACACATCTTTAGTATTAACAAAAGAAGCCTTTCTGCTCAAGCCAAAGTCTCCCTGAGCATCTAGTGCTAATGTGCCCACAGAGCAGGAGGGAAGCATACTTTCCTGGGGAGTGCGCTAGGCTGAAAATGTCCCCCAGAGATAATGCATGACCTAATCCCTGGAACCTGTGAATGTTAGCTTATGTGGCAAAAATGGACTTTACAGATGTGATTAAATTAAGAATCTTGACTTGGAGAGATTATCCTGGATTATCTGGATGAACTCTAAATGCAATCACAGGTATCCTTGTAGGAGGTGGGCAGAGAGAGATGACAGGCAGAAGAGGAGAAGGCACCGTGACAGAGATTAGAATGATGCAGGCAACAGGCAAGGAATGCCAACAGCCACCAGAGCAGCCTGCCAGGGGCACATAAATGGGCTCTAGGCACAGAAGGATAAACAAATGAGTGTAGAGCTGCAAAGGGACTCCAGCATTTCTACTCTTGACTTGTTCTTGGGTAATATGGGTCACTACCCAACAGGAAGCAGAATTCATGGCTTCAGATGAGCCTGCAAGTCCTCAGAAGCAAACTGACATTTCTTAGAGGGGGAAACCACACTTTCAGAGTAGAAGTAGTATTCAGGGAATGCTTTAGCGGGAATGACCTTTCCGGAAATGTCACAATTTATGCAAACTTTCTGTGTTTAGTTAGGCCAACAGAGGTGCGTGGGGCTGATAGGAGAGGAAGACCCAAGAGAAGCAGCAGCCCAGGTTGGCTCAAAGCAAGTTGACACTTCTAGGGGCTGTTGATCTCTCGGAGCAGATGGAAGTGTCTGGGGCTGAAACCTTTAACAGAAATTCTTTTCCTGTTCTCAAATGATCGCTGAGTTCATCTAACTCCATTGTTATTTGACGGGTGCTGAGGAACCATTTTCAACAGAATGGAAATGTTTCCAGTCTCTGACAGCTACCTCCTTTCCAGGCTAGTGTGAGTGGCCAAAAGGCTTCCGAGGGTGTGAGCCAGGCTATGCCCAAGGGGAGTCTGGGATCCCCTAAATAGTTCTGCTTTGCTCCCAGGGGAAGTACAGACTTAAGTTCCTGGTCTTCTGGTCACATTTTCGTCACCCAATTAATACATACCCTTGGTTGATGTGTGTTTCTGTTTAGACACATTGTTTCACATGTACTGTTTGTTAGGCCCAGAGGGACGTGTTCAGAGAAAAATTACTGAGCACCCTGTTCTGGTTCTCCCCAGGGCTGTAATTCGGACCCAACCACCCACATTCTGTGCTCAAGTCGGTCAGGCTTAACCCATTCCTGGGACTATTGTGTTAGGGCCCAGGTGGCTCAGCCACAGTGTCCACCCCACCCCAGGGCAGCTGGAAATGTGGCCCCCAGAGGACTACAGGCAGGTCAGAATAGATGCAGGGACTGCCTGGTACGGGGCTATAAAGATGCTCTCCCAACTCCCCAAAGTTGCTGATGCCACCTTTCCACCTTTCGGAGTCAGCCCAGCCATTTCTCGCCGTTTCTAATGACTTCTCTGGCTAAACCAGAACTTGGTGGGTGTGGTCTCTCTTCAGTGAACCTTACACTGTTGATTGATTAACATGGAACTCAAGGCAGCAGCACTAGAGCTCATGCCTGAAGGAAGTTCATCTAACACATGCTTTTGTGTGTAACACACATCCCTCCCCAGAACTTCAGCACTATGCTTGGGGGCCATTTCAAACAGTAAAATCACCCCCCAAAAAGCACAGACGTGTGGCACTAAGTTGATTCAAACAGGACAACTGTTTATAGTAGGAGAGTATTGATTTTAGGGTGACGAGTACCTGTTTCGCTTACTATCCAGAAGTAGAGTCTGCCTAGGAAATCTTTCAGAAGCCAATATGGCTGTGAAGCGAAGAAGCAATGACCATTCAGTTCTATGGAAAAAGTTGTGCTCATTGTGGAAGCCCAAAATTAACCTACCAATTCATACCCAACACACTTAATTACTTCCAGTTTTTTGCTAAACATAACACCTTACGAGCTCTCTTGGGCTTTTCTGTCACCTTAGGACACATCTTGCTAATGGAGGCACAAAATAAATGGAGATAAAGCACAGGTGTTCAGAGAGGCAGTTCAAAGCTAAGGCACCTTGATGCTGAGATGCCAGGTGTAGCCCCCGGGGCAGGAGCTTGGTGTGGGGGAGTGGGGGGGGGGGCGCTCTTCCTGCCCCAGGTGGTGCTGCATCTAGAATAGCTTGTGGCAAAACAAACTCTGAAGATGATTTTTGTTATTTTGCCCTTTTTTTTTTTTTTTGTAAAAGTGAAAATACTTTTAGGATTTCTTTCAATTAGCTAAAACAGATACTAGTGTAGGTTTTCCGTAAATACAAAGTGTAAGTGAACTTTTGAAAAGAGAGGGATAAAGTTTAGCAAATAAGTGAATTTGCAAAGAACAGAATCCATGAATAATGAGAATCAACTGTATAAAGTCAAAGTTTTCACTTTTGTCACTTCGATTCAACTCTACCAATTAATATCATCTACCCAAATTGAGCTTAGTTTTGCTTCCACAATCTGAACCTGTTCTCAGTTCCTTCTACCTCTTCCCTTATCCTGCAATGTCTTGGCCTTGACATTGAGCATTTTAGAGAAAAGAGAATACGGTATACAGGATTTAGCCATCCACCCATTCATTCATCTATCCAATTAATGTACTCCACACATCTTTATTTGCAATGCATTCCACCCATATTTATTTGTAGGGCCAAGTCTAGCATTCATTATATGCCAGACCTTGTTGATATGAATTACTTGATTTAACCCGTACACAACCTGAGAGGATCTCATTATGTCCCCCTTATTGTTCAGATGAGGAAACCGAGGCTCTGAAGCGGAAGTAATTTATTCCAAGTTCCAACGCTGGTGGTGAAGTTGGATTCAAGCCCAGGTAGTGACAATCCAGAACTCAAAACTTTTTAGAGCCAGAACTGTGCCAACTTTTAAAATTTTAGGTGAGCAAAAGAAAAGTTTTTTTTGTGGCATAAAATTGCATTAGACAATTCTTTAATATTGTGCACCATCTGTGGTATAATAAAAAAAAATATATGTTTGGTCTTCCCCGTCATAGTACTCTTAAAATCCCTGGAAGTTCCTGTGTGATAGTATCTTTTATTATTTATAATTTGATCCCCGCTGAGTATCTGTGAATGAGGTGACTTAGGGTGGGGTCTCTAGATAGCCTGAGGATGGGACAAGTTACCAGTAGACAGAGTGATTAAAGGGTTGGGATTCTTTTTTTTTTTTTTTTAAGATTTATTTTATTGGTTTTGATTGAGAGAGACAGAGAGAAGGGGGAGGGTCCAGAGCAGTCTCCATAGTTGTCCCTCATCATTATTTGACATAATTTCATTCCACACCCAAACTGGGGGTCTCCCACATGAGAAGCACGCCCCAGTTCAGCATATGGGTCTACACAGGACTGGGCCAGGACTCGATCCTCAGACCTCGGGGCTGCAAGATGAGCGCTCAACCCACTGAGCCATCCCTGCTTCCCCTAAAGGGTTGGGATTCTGAGCCCCATCTCAACTCCCATTTCCAGGGAGATGAAGGCAACTGAGGCTAGAGCTCTATAAAAACTCTTGAATTAGGAGCATCTAGGTTAGTGAACATCTCCAGGTGCTGGGAAGACAGGGAAGCCCCGCCCTCCCCCCACTTGGCCTCATGCATCGCTTCCATTTGGCTCTTCCTGAGTGTATACTTTATAATAAACTGATAAACGTAAGGTAAGTGATTTCCCGAGTTCCCTGAGCCATTCTCACAAATCATCAAACTTGAGGAGGAGGTCGTGGGGACCTACAAGTTATTGCTGATGGGAAGGATGGGTGGCCTTCCAGGGCTTTCTGCTGGCCTTTGAGCTGGGCCCGTCTTGTGTGACTGAGCCCTGCACTGTGCTACCTCCAGGCGTCAGTGTCAGAACTGAGTTGAATTGTGGGCCACGCAACTGGTGTCAAGGTATTAGAGAACTGGTTGTGGTATTGGGGGAAAAAAAGTACCACGCATTTGGTGTCAGAATTAGTGTCAGAAAACATCGTAATGCTGTGTTCTGTGTGAGTACTGAAGGTCACACACACCGAACGTGCTGTTCCCGGACAGAAGCCAGAGGTTCAAGTGCTTTGCTGCACAGCCTTCTGTGCTGTGGTCCTTTCCCACCACGACACCCTTCATAAGCAGCAGAGCCTAAAGTAATGACTATTAGCTTAGTATTTGGCATACGGTGGTCTCGGAGAGAACATAGATGTTTACTTATCTATGATTATATTTATATATTGCACATTTTATTTTGGTTGAAAGATAACCCTTAACACTTACCCTGGGTCAAACTAGGGCATGACTAAAGAATGAAATTGCTCTGTAGGCACAGTTGGAAGAATTTTGAGCTTCTGGGGTGCCCCCAAAGTAGGAAATGTAGGGGCTGGAACCACAGAGAAGGTAGAAGAGACGCTGAGAGGAATCCAAGCCAGAAGACATAGTGAGTGTGGCTGAGGGACTTTAAAGAGCAATGCTCCCCGATATTGGGAATTAACTGACCTGCTGAGGTGGCTCACAGTGGCCCCCAATCCTAGACCTATGGTCATGCAAAAACCTTCAGTGGCAAATGCTTCACATGGTGTGAGTGGTATTGGGGGACGCAGAGGAAGAAGGCTGAGACCTGTGCTAGGTAGACAGAAGGAAGTTGCCACAGAGACAAACTGGGAAGAAATCAGCCGAAGTAAGCAATCATGCAAGCAATAACCGGGAGAAAACGTGCCTTCAGGAATCCCCCCACATAGAGAGGTGGCAGGACTTTGTAGGACTTAAGACATTCATGTGGTGACAGTTCAGACATTTCCAACTAGGTGTCCGCTGTCCCTGATTGGCAGAGCCAGGCCCCAGAACGTGCAGAGTCTGGGCCTGCTCAGACCAAGTTTTGCAAAGAATCCTCAGGGCACCAGTGCCGGGCTGGGGAGAGGGGTAGGTTGAGCTGCCTCCCCTCCTGCAGGTTCAGCCTTTGAGAGCTGAGGAGGGAGAAATAACCACAGAGGTTTGCTGAGGGCTGGAGGGAATCATGCATATGAACGGGCTGTGCCAGGACCTAACCTTTTCCTTCCTTCAACCAAGTGAAAAGAAATGCTCCCCACATCAATACTTAATGGGACTGGGCCCTGCATGCTAATAAAAACCTCTCCCCAGGAGCCACCCGGAGCGAATAAACACAGGACTTATTAACTGCAAACGACTGAGACCACAGTCCCCCAAAGGCCTTGCCAGCCAGACGAAGAGGGCCTCCCGTCTCCACAGAGAAGTGAACCGTTCAGTTCTATGCTGCGGGGGTGGGGTGCGGGGACAGGGGCCTGACCCTCTGGGGCCACCCCTCATCAAAACAGACACCCCTCCCCAACCTGCCTCCTTCTTACCAATAGTGACAGAGGACAGGGAGAGGGGGGAAAAGCAGCGATGACAGGGTCCCCCCAGTCCCTTTACTCCCCATGTCTCACAGCACACATGAACTTAATCCCACCTTTGACCTTGTCTGCCAAGGTGTAGAAGGCAACAGCCTATAATAGAAAGATAAGAACCTTGGGTTCAAAACCTGCCCCAGCACCTACCAGACGAGAAGCCTCATATAAGCAGAATCTCTGGACACCTCAGTTTCCTCCCCAGTAAGGGGGGGGGGGACGGTAGCTGTCCTGTGCTCACAGGAGGGTCTCAAGAAGGAATGAAATTGTGAATATGATGTGCTTGTGACAGAGAAGGTGCTCAACAGATGGACAGTTCACACATGCTCTCAAAGAACCCACAGCACTGCCCAGAATTGGCTCTTCCCCCAAGTCAACTAGAAAGGGAACAGAAGGCTCATAAGGTGATGTGAAGAAAAACAATAAATATTTGCAAGTATCTGCCATGAACTAGACACAGGCTGAGGGCTTTCCTAGAACAAAACAGCAAATCGGTGGGAACCCTAACAAGGCGTCCAGCCTCCAATCCCAAATGGTGGCCCTGGGTTTTCCCAGAGCAAAAAGCAGAAAACACCCATGGGTTTGCTCAGGGTGATGTTGATGGATGGAGACGGATGGAACCTGATTTGAGCCTCCAGTCTGCAGCCTTCTGCCACTGATGAGTCTGGGGGCAGGGGGTGCACACTGGAGAGAACGGGGTGGGACTGCAAACGTCAGGGAGCTGGTCTCATTGTCTCGAACACCTGGGCCTGGGGACCAGGCACAAAGCCCAGGTGTCCTGCCAGGACCATGAGCTCCTATTAAGCCAAAGCCTTGCACTGCTGTGTGAGGGGCAGCAAAGCGTGTTGCCTCGGGCACAGACAAGGACCAATTGCATTTTGGGGAAGGTAGAAGAAAAAACTTCTGCTTGATCAGTAGAGCAGAACCCTGTCTTGAGGGGAGGGAGCTGCCATGCCCCAACACTCAAGCATTCCTGTGGAGAAGCTCACGGGGGAAAAACAGAGGCCCCAGCCAACAGCCAGCATCACCTTGCCAGCCACAGGAGCAGGTCACTTTAGAAGTGGGATCCTGGGGAAGCCGGGGTGGCTCCCTGGTGGGTTAAACGCTCACCTTGTAGCCCTGGGGACCAAGGATTAAATCCTGGCCCCGGCCTCGGCCTGTGTAGACCTATGTGCTGAACTGGGGTGTACTTCCCATGCAGGAGGCCCCCAATTCAGTTCTTGCTCCCAAGTTCAGCCCTCCCGCATGGGAGGCCCCCAGCCCAGTTCTTGCCCTGTGTGGAAACCGTGTAGAAAACTGAAGTTCAACTATGGAGACTGTTCTGGGCCCTCCCCCTTCTCTTTGTCTCTGTCTCTGTCAAAAACGATAAAATAACTCTTAAAAAAAAAAAAAGAGAGAGAGAGAAGTGGAATCCTTGTATCTTGCAGCCTCATTTGACTTCACGAGAAACGCCAAGCTGGAAATGTTACTGGAGGCGGAAAGAATTGGGCCTTGGGGAGAGAAGGGGAGGAAGGCAAAGACAAGGTAGGGGAGACACAGGAGGGACAAGATGAAATTATCCTTAAGAATAAGTGCAGAGTGCTGCTCCCAGACTGGCCAGAACTAGATTTAGGTGGCCAAGAGCAGATCCGGGACACCATCTTGAAAACATTTTGAAGCTAAAATTTTGACCTCAAGGTGAACTTTAGCTAATTATAATTCCTTATAACATTATTAGCTTGGCAGCCAAGAAAAACATTTACTCCCCCCACTCCATTGTTACCATGAGAACAAGAAATTCCTCCTCCTGACAGGAAGGAGTGGTCAGTAGGGATCTGCCGAGGAACACCTCTAATGTCACCCCTAAATCTTGACTTTTTCACACTCTCACTTTAAGGGTAATAAATTCCTCAGCCTGTCCTTGGGGTAGCTGCTCTTTTCTGGGTCTTCCCACTCTCACCAGCTGGAGAGTGTACTGTCCTTATAATACTTGTGCTTGGCTCGTTCGGTGTGTCCTTGAATTCTTGTAATAATACCAAGAACCCATTTTTTTGGCAACAGGACCACTTGGCCAAGTTGCTCCCAAATTCTCAACCCACAGAAACTGTGGGAGATAAATTATTGCTGTGGCTTTAACCCACCAAGTTTTGGGGTTATTTGTTATACAGCAATAAAAAACAATAACAACAGTGCATTGTTTTCTATAGCAGAATTCTGAGGAAATTTTTATTTCCAGAACTCTGTTTCCTTAAAACAAAACAGCAAGCAAAAGAGTTTATAACGTAATCACCTAATCCAATCTTCTTCATTCATTGATGAGAAATAAGAACCAAGAGAGGTCAAGACACAGTCACATAACCAAGTCATGGCAGAGCCCAAACTGGCACAAAACTTTGGTATTACATTCCATCCCATTCAACAAGATCAGATATTCAGGTAAGAAGGTATTTAGTTTGTTTGATAAAGAAGAATGGTTTATGCAACCTAGTTTTTAAGGCAAGTACCAAGATGTTCCTAAGTGAAGATTAGAGAAATATGGTCTTCAGTTTTAATTTGACATCAAGAGCTGAAGTAAATGGTTAGAAGTCATGGTTTATCACTATCCTGAATATAATAAATGAGTTGAAGTTTTAAGGGCCTTTTTGTAAAATTAATAAACAATTTTAAAACTCATCACTCCATTAACTAAAAGTGTTGCTGCTCCAAACATGGCAATTTCCCAGACACCAAATCAGTGATTTGCACCATAAATAAAGCAATTATGGTGATGCAAATAGGCTTCCAGCAAAATCCATCTCAGAGCTACTACAACGGGAGAAGGAAAAATATTTTGAAGCTAAAATTTTGACTGAAAATTATCACCTCTCTCTGAAAGCCAGTGGCTAATTATGCTGTTTCACAGCAAGGTGGGTACAGATGTACCTGGGATAAAAGGAGTGAATGTACATTCAGAGAGAATGCAAACCACTGTTCCTTTGATGGTACATTATTCACTTTTTTTCTCTAATGCAGGGTAGGTTGCAAATGTTATGCTGACTTCCTTCAGTAGTGCTTGTGAAATTGCTAGAAAATGACTGAAGAACTTTGCCCTGTCTCTTCAAATTACCAGTTCTCAGATCTCTAATTTTAACATACCCTTTTCATTGCTATTTATGTTCCCATCTGAAAGCATATAGCAGTGTGTGGAAGGAACCCCAGGATGTATGCGGGGTCCTTGTTGCTTCCTGGGGCTGTCTGAATAGCTAAGACATAGAATGTCTCACACCAGTCACCTTTCAGCTCTGAAAGGACATTCTTGCCGTTCAGCTGAAAGCATGATTTATATTACTATTTAATTTTTATATAAATACATCTACTTACAGTCAAAAACAGACAGAATAAGACTCGTAAAACAATTTGAGCAACCATAGTAGCTCATATGGCAGAATCATTGCCTGAGGTATCAGTTGGTGGGTTTCCACAAGCCTTTCTTCAAGTTCCAAACTGGTATCTAGACCCTTAACATTTCCTTGCCTCAAGGGTTTTTTGTTTGTTTGTTTGTTTTTTTAAAGATTTATTTTATTGTTTGAGAGAAGGTGAGAGAGAGAGAGAGAGAGAAAGAGAGAGAGAGAGAGAGAGAGAGAGAGAGAGGTAGTGCCAACAGCAGTCTCTGTAGTTGTACATCATTAGTTGTGACATGGTTTCATTCCACACAGGTGGATGTGGGGCTGCATGGGGCGGGAATCGAACTGGGATCCCTACGCATGGGAGGTGAGAACCTTTGGTGCCAGACACCGCAATGACCAGTGTCCTACAGTTCAGCATATGGGTTTGCATGGGCCAGGCCTGGGATTTGATCCCTGGACCTTGTGGTTACAATGAAAGTGCTCAACATATTAAGCTATCCCAGCATCTTCTCAAGGACCTTTTTTTGTATATAGAGGAATCAACAGAAGCTGCTTAAAGTGAAGAGCATTTCTTGAGTTTTGGAAATCCTAGAACTTAACATTAGAAACCAGTCGGGGGGTGGGGTGGGGGTGGGGCAGAGGAGAGCAAGAGTCCCTGGAAAAATAGCACACTAAGCAATCAAAGAATTGTCACATCAGTCTATCTATAAACTATGTTTATCCCCAATCATATACCACAAACCCTCGATTCAGGGTTTGACTTTAAAAATGAGCCAATGATGCCCGCGTAACTCTCCTAGGAAAACTGGCCTAACACCTGGTGACGAGGTCCCAACGGTGGTAAAGACGGTCACTTCCTGGCAGCCCAGGAAGACTAGAAAATTGAGGGCACCTCGAGAAACGAGAAATTTACTAAATTTACAGGCTCTCCAGGTTAAATCTGGTGGACAGAATTCCTGAAGCTTACTTACCAAGCCTTATGATAGAAAAGAAAATACAGTAGTTCTCCCACTTATTTGCAGTTTCACTTTCCAAGGTTTCAGTTATCTTTGGTCAACTGACGTCCAAAAATATTAAATGGAAAACTCCAGAAGTAAACAATATAAGTGTTAAGTTATGTACGGTCTTGAGTAGCATGACAAAATCTCCAGCTCCCACTTAGTCCCACCTGGCACGTGGATCAGCCTTTTGTCCAGTGATCCACGCCATACAGACTCCCAACCCTGAGTCACTTAGGAGTCATCTCTGTTATGTGGGATCGCAGTACTTGTGTTCAAGTAACGCTTATTTGACTTAAAAATGGCCCCAAGTTGCAAGAGGAGTGATGCTGGCAATTCAGATGTGCCAAAGAGAAACTGTAAAGTGCTTCCTTAAAGTGAAAAGGTGAGCACTGTACATAAGCTATTGTGAGAGAGAAAAAGAACACATTCACAAAACTTTTTTTAAAATTTATTATATTGTTTTTGACAGAGACAGAGAGAGACAGAGACAAAGAGAGGCAGAGAGAAGGGGAAGGGTCCAGAGTAGTCACATAGTTGTATGTCATTCGTTTTTGACATGGTTTCGTTCCACATAGGTGGGTGGGGCCATGCAGGGCAGGAGCTGGGCTGGGGGCCTCCCACATGAGAAGTGCGACCCAGGTCAGCATATGGGTCTGCATGGTCTAGGGATGGGATTTGATCCTCAGTCCCCGGGCCTACAAAGTGAGCACTTAACTCGCTGAGCCATCCTGGCTTCCCCCGCAAAACTTTTATTATAACATATTACTATAATTGTTCTATTTTGTCACTAGTTGTTGCTGTTAATCTCTTATGGTGCCTAATTTATAAATCAAACTTTATCATAGGAATATATAGTGATCGCTTTGGCAGCACATATACTAAAAAATAGGAATATATGTATGAAATACATATGAAAAAACAATATATATAGAATTCATTATTGTTGCGGTTTCAGGCACCTCTTGAGGGTCTTGGAACCTAGTCCTTCCAGATAAGAAGGGATTGCTGTAATAGAGACTTTTCAAAATCTAATTTGAGATTCCAACTCAATGTAGTTGCCCATTGTTGTTTGGCTCTAGACGTTCAAAGCAAACTCAAGGGAGCCTATCTGGTTATTTAACAGTCTTGCTGCACCTCTTCAGTAATCAGGTCAAATCTAATGAGAGCAGCCTTCTCTATGATCAAAAACAATCTTTTCAGATTATGTATAAAAAGGAGGAGACAGTCAAGAAAAATTATCCTAAACTTGAAAATAGGCAAAAGAGGTACTTGGGCAGTCTAATAAGAGTCATGTTGGGAGTGCTCCTTTGGTTGGCCTTCTTTTGACCAGTCTATTTTACAACTCTTCAGGGTTTGAGGCTAACATGTAGAAAACTGAGAGCAATGCAAATAATTTTTGCCTGAAAGCAAAGCAAATGATGATGATGAATGCAAATTTTGTCTGGTAGTGAGACAATTGATTTCCACTGGCAAATATGATAACTCTCAAAGTTACCCTTTGTTGTTTATAAGATATTAAACCAATTTTACATCTATGAACAAATTCCTTTTAATCTTTCAACCTTTTTTTTTTTATCTGACTGTTATAAAACTCTGTTCTTCGTATTCTCATTTGAATTTATTTAACATATTGCTGGTTTCCAAATGAGTGGAATAAAATCTTTGACATGTTTCTTTTATATTTGTATGAAGGTCACTTATATAACATGTTAAAAAGTATTCTTTAGCACATGCACTAAAAAAATATACCAGCAGTTTTATTACTTATTTATTTATTTTTAAAGTAAACCTACAACATCAGGAATAGTTATTTTTTTTTAGAGTTTATTGTTTTTGATAGAGAAAGAGACAGAGAGACAGGGACAGAGAGAAGGGAGAGGACACAAAGCTGTCTCTACAGTTGCATGTCATCAGATTATGTATTTATTTTTATTTATTTTTAATTTTTTTTTATTGTTAAATTTAATGGGGTGACATTGGTTGGTAACAATTAGATAGTTTCCAGATGTACAAGTCCCCATCACATCACCCACGCATCGCATTATGTGCCCACCTCCCAGAATCAGCTCCCCCTCCACCACCATATATCTGGTGCCCAC
>PVKE010032940.1:0-18199 GCA_004027555.1 Craseonycteris thonglongyai
GGAAGGGAAGGGGAGGGGAGGGGAGGGGAGGGGAGGGAAGGGAAGGGAAGGGAAGGGAAAAGAAGGGAAAAGAAGGGAAGAGAAGGGAAGGGAAGGGAAGGGAAGGAAAGGGAAGGGAAAGAGGAGTAGAGGGAAAAGAGAAGAGAGAAAAGAAAAGGCATTGACTACACTGAACCCTAATCGGGCAGCCCGAAGAGAATTGTGCCCCTGATGTCTAAACTACTGACAGGAAAATACAACTACACAAAAATAACTATAATTCTCAACCTGGGATTGTTTCAAATTACTGTACACAGCATTTATGTTTTTAAGCAGAAACAAGACTCTAAAATGTAATGCCCCCTTTCTGAACTCTTTCTTACATTGTTTCAATGATATTTCCTTTTCCTTCTTTAGGCATCCTGGGCCTTCTTATCCACAAAGCAGAGAAACTAGAAAGGAACTGGTACACATTTTTATCTTCTAATTAGCAAAACAAAATATTTAAGCCCTTTATCTCTATTACTGAAATTGTGAATTTTCCTTTTAAAAAACACTTTTATTCTTGTCTTTTTTTTTTTATTTCAGAAAACAATTGAAAAGAGAGAAATCAATTGGGGGACATTCAGTGGAAAGTTCTATTGCCTCTAGAATGCTCTTGGAACTGCTTTTGTTCTACAAATATCTACTGAATGATTGGTGTGTTGCAAGCACTTGATGACCATTTATATACCTGTCTTGTAGTAACTGCGTTTGACCCTGAAGAACTTATGGCTAATTAAACATTGTTGATTTTTAGATTTTTGTCTCTCAGTCTGGTGTAGAACTGGTATTCTTCTCTGACACAAATACTATCCAGATTGATTTTAGGTCAACTTTGAACTTGAAGGTCCCAGCTATTTCTGATGGCTTCATTCAAAGAAAGATACAAGGTGACTACGAGAATTTAAGGCTGGATTGTAGTTGATTATCCAAGAAAAATTTCACACAAGCTTCCTTAGTTTTCAAAGATCCTGATAAATAATAAAAATTTGGTCATAGTTTCACCTTGAATAAATTAACCAATCCCAATCTGGATTGTTACCAGTTTGGCCTCAGAAAGTTATGGGTAAAAAATTTAGGGCTGGCATTGTGACAAAAAGAAAACGTGCCTTGCTAAATTCTCTTTTTTTGTACCCATACCCTTTTTGTTATACATATAGTTTGAGTGGGAGTAATTACAATGTGTCCAATGTCATTCCTGAATAAAAATTTATTTTTCTATGCAAGAACTAGTCTTTATATGTTCCATAAAGCACCTGGCATATTGTGAGCACTTAAGACATGTTTAATGATGAAACAATGGCAACTAAGGACCTAAACCCGGGTTTCCTGTAGGTATTGTAATCCGAGTGGAATTCTGCTATAACAAAGGAGGAGAAAAATCCATTTGGCTGCTGCAATATTATAGCCTATCATGCCATCTGTCCTGTTTATTAGAGATTTTCACTCTGTTTTGTTTGGAAAACACTTGGAACACAATCTAGTTTTGAGCATAAAATGTGTTAATCCTATAAAGTCTCATAAGTACCTATAATTCTCTAGTTAAACCTTATTGAATATGATGAGATTTGCAGAGAATGATGGAATATTACATCATAAATTGTAGGGCAGTAGAATTTGGTTAGTGGAGATATAATGAAACTCTGAAGGGATATAGAAAATTAAACTTTTATCTCATTACCACAATATTTTTAGGAAGATGATTCTAGAAGCCTTGTTGGCAAAATGGCCACCACCAAGTGATACACAGAGAATATTGAATTCAAAGAACCACATGATTATGTTTCTCTCATTAGAAACAAATCCATTTTTAATTTGACACAAATAACTGAGAGTCATGAACTCTTAGAAAAGGGAGTATATTACAGATTCCCCAGCCCAAGTCTGGTGCCTGGCATTTACAGATTATTCCGTGTAACATCAATGCCATTATTAGATTTTAAATGCTGGCTTTAGATGCATTTAAATGCATGGCTTTATATTCATATTTTTAAAAGCCAGCACTAGCCCAAGGATCAGATGAGAAATAAAAGTCCAGGACAGAAAAAAACAAAAGATGGAGAAAAGAGACTGAGAGATTTACCCAGAAAGAAAAATAAAATTGTCAAAGATATGGCTCCAAAGTCAAAGAGAACTCTTCTTCCCCTACTTTATGAAGATTTTACTTTATCTGAAGAGTAAAGCACATGCTTTTAGATCCAAGGGTACCTGGTCAAAATCTCAGCAGGTGTAGATTTCTCAAAAACTAAAAAGGCACTCTCCCTATTAAAGAAACTGACTTAATACCGTTATATGGACTATTACAGTACAAAATGGAGATTCACAAACTATTTTCTAAATGGGCCTTTTTGTGCATGTACAGTAGTTCTTATGGAAGCCTTTTCACAAGTAAAAAAATGGAGGAGAGGAGGGATTTAAGAACCCATGATTTGAGCCTTTAATAACTATTGGTGTGTTAGGACAGCCATCTGCAGTCACATCTTCAAGGCAATGGTCTGAAAAAGCACTCTCAGGGTAAAAGCTTAATATTTGTGCAAAGCTCAGATTCTTAGAAAACGATGAACAAAATACACCGTAAAGTTTGGCCTCAATGTCGAACCTCAAAATGCATGGTCTCCGTGGACCTTCATTTAAACAGGAAGTAGCACTCAAACAGTTCATCACCAAGACACTATTTTGCCTGAGATTTCCACAAGAAGACTGCAGAGTAAATTTTTATTTGACGCTATAATTTGCTAGAAGTCTTCCTTAACAGTGAAACCATGAAACACATGTGGTAAACATTCTATCTGATCCATCTTATAGAATAACTCTGAGGAAACTGTTAGAAGTTGAATTCTACCATAAATTTATGTTTGGAGAGCTACACTTAGATTGAACTTTAATGTTTTTGTGGTAATTTATATCACACTCCTTGGGAACATCATTGAGGATAGAAGATTAAATTTCAAAAACACCTCTTCACTAGTTTTATGGTAAAGGACTCTCTGGGACCTACTGGAGTCTAGGTGATTGCAAATCTGGTCAAAGATTCCAAAGTGTGGGTGAGCCAAACGTATAAATAGTCCTTTCAAAAGTAAAATTTATTTCTTACAGAATAAAGCTCAGTACTGGGCCAATAATATTTCAGGCAATAGATTTTGGAGAAGGTAATTATTTGAGACCTACAATTCATTCCTACTATACCCCAAATTTTATGAACATCTTATCTGTGTTATATTAACTTCAAGTGAAAAAAAAGAAAATTTTAACACTCACTGGTTCAAAGAAAATATGTAGACAGAATACCGGTAATTTTTGGTGTTCATGATAAATAATAAGAACTAGGTCGGGAGCAAAGCTGGATCTAGAAATTTAAAGGATGCTGTCAGAGGTCAGCCTCTTCTCTCTGCCTCTGGGGTTTTCTATTTAGATTGGCTCCTCTCTCAGAGATGCACCTGCCTCAGATGCACAAAAAAGCTGCTGGCAGCTCTGGGTTACACACAACCTCATAAACACATGTCCTGAGGAAACAGCTATTCCCTCCAACATTTCAAATAACACCACCACCACCACCACCACCCTGAATAATCTCAAAATAAACTTTAACTGTTGTTTGATTCAACTGGCCTAGATGCAAATCATAAAATACATAGGGGTTCCTCTGATTCTAGGTCACGAAGACAACAGAAAACCATACATGTGGATTTCCAATGCATTTGACTAAAAGAGTGACCAAAGGACATTCTTTTGGCTTCAAATGGCATCTGCCTAATAGGTACTAACTCAATAAATTCTGACCTGGAATAAATATATCCAGGAATACACTTATGTGTGTATGCACACCCTCACCATAGCTGTACAATTTTGGAAACTATGACTGAGAAATGAGGTAGGGTCAGAATCTGGAAACAATTTTAACTGTTATAAGTATAAAACTATTGAGTCCTGGTAAAAATGTACTCATCTTAATAACATGAGACAAGATATGATAGGAGGAGCACAGTCAATCCTCAATAGGTATTGAATAAATGAATGAAGCAATTAGAATACATATAAAGTGAGTGGTATGTCATGGAAGCCAACAGAGGAAACTGCTTCAAGGAAGGCAAAGAAGTCAAATCTAGCTGATCCTCTGAGTGTATGAGAAGTGAAACAAAACTTGGAGAAATAAGAAAAG
Organism: Craseonycteris thonglongyai; assembly: GCA_004027555.1. Taxonomy (NCBI): domain Eukaryota; kingdom Metazoa; phylum Chordata; class Mammalia; order Chiroptera; family Craseonycteridae; genus Craseonycteris; species Craseonycteris thonglongyai. Next base: position 4,181 of record PVKE010032940.1, read on the forward strand.
CCGAGATGAAAAATAAAATTCGGTATTAAAGAATATTTTGTCTTGGTCAATACAATAGAATCTCAGTTAACCAGCAACCTTGCCATATAAATATAGTATTTTCTTCTTTTTTTTCTTTTTGCCAGTTACTTGAGAGTGCCGCTTAAGTTTCAGTTAACAAAGAATCTACTGTACTTAGTTATTGTTTGAAAATGTTAAAATTTTGCATCCACAAAATTTTTCATACATCAAGTTAAGAAAAAATGATTTTCTCTTGAGCACGCAATACATACCTGATGTGATAATAAGCACGTACACAATGAAATGAGGTGTCTACTTATCAGAGTATCTCTACTGAAAAATAAGTAGGGGACGGTGGGGAAAAGTCAAATAGGAAAAACTCAAGAGAGATGGGGAGAATTCAGAGGGTAAGTTGAAGCATAACAGGTACTGTGTGAGGGGTCACGAATAAGGTAGAGAATCTTAACCAACTGGCTCTAACCGAGAGCTGACCATTTTCTTTCCACAGTAAGAAATCAATACAGTGTGACTATACATGTAGCAAGAGTGAGGTTGGGTGTGGCATCTAGGTGTCTGACAGGTGTGGATGATGAGTGTCTGGGCAAAGAGTCCTGGAACAGGAGTACAAACAGGACAATGCTATTAAGAAAGACTGGGGAAGCTGGGATGGCCCAGCAGGTTAAGCCCTCACTTTGCAGCCCCAGAGACCAAGGATCGAATCCCGGCTCTGGCCCAGGCAGACCCATATACTGAACAGGGGAGTGCCCCCAAATCAGTTCTTGCCGGGGCCTATGTGGGAGGCTCCCAGCCTAGTTCCTGCCCTGCGCAGCCCCGCGCCCACCTGTGGAGTGAAACTATATGGAAAACTAATGCTGTCAACTGTGGAGACTGCTCTGGGTCCTCCCCCTTCTCTCTCTCTCTCTCTCTCTCTCTCTCTCTCTCTCTCTCTCTCTCTCTCTCTCTGTCTCTCTCTCTGTCAAAAAAACAATAAAAAGAAAAAAAGAAAGACTATTAGCATGGTGGGGCAGTTTATAGGTAAATCTTAAATATGGTCCAGGGAAGTTCAAAACTTTCTTTCAAATGGTTTGTCTAGCCACTTCTACTATTATATTTATTCTTTTACTTAATTGAAGAAGAGGTGGATGTGGGGCTGCGCGGGGTGGGAACTGAACTGGGGGCCTCCCGAATGGGAGGTGAGAACCTTCACCGCCATCCCAGTGGTTACCAGTTGCACCACAGTTCAGTACATGGGTTTGCACGGGCCGGGTCCAGGAATCAAATCCCGGACCTCACGATTGTGACTCAAGCACTCAACCACTGAGTTATCCCGGCATTCCTATTATATTTATTCCTTGATTTGTGGGATTGATTAATAATTTACTAAATAAACTCTGTGATTATTTCTTTTTTCTAGACTCACTGAAAGGATCCATTTCCGGAGAAGTGGTTTTCTTGTAGCTCTTAGCACAGCCATGTTTGCTAAAATCTTTCCTTGCACCAAAAGAAATCAGAGTTTGGGTATTAAGTATGACAAAAGCTGGTGATCCAACATCTAATTTCAGAATTCTAAATCACTGTGCTACAGCATTTCAGCCAGTAAACCTTCCTGAGCCTTGTCTACCTCAAAAGCATAATGGAGTTCATAGGCGACTTCCAAGGTTGTAGGGGAAAACAAGATGAGATGGTACGTGGTACACTGTATGGTAAGGCACAGCCCTCTCTGAGTTCATTTTCTTTTTAAATTGGTTTTAGTTTCATTTTCTACCTACACACTAGAAAAAAAGAAAGAGCGAGAGAGAGAGAGAGAGAGAGAGAGAGAATAAAAGAAAGAAAAAAAGAAAGAAAGAGAAGAAAAAAAAAAGCCTGGGTTTCTTAGTTTCATAACTCATATTTAAATTTCTTTGTAGTAATAGAAAATTCCAGGCAGTGAACTTCTCAAGTGGTTAAAGTCACTTGATCTTTAGCTCCTTGCTTTTAAGATCTCTCAAGAGATATGTTAAATGGCCCAGAAATATATTGCCTGTCACGTCTTATTGCTTACTTAACAGCCAGCTAAGGTGGTTTGTATGGACGGCCTCAAAGTAATTGTGAACCGATCTTCTACTCAAGGAAATGAATTGGCTCCACAATACACTTACTGTATTTAAATTTCCACAACCTTTGAAAGAGACAGAGCATACAAGGGTTGGTTAACTGAACATACAAACATCAGCTGAGCAGATAAAACGTGTTCTGCTGTTTACCATACCAGGCTGGGAATAACAGGTTATCGGTTTCTGAAAACTGTTTCTCAAATCAAGCAGAAAGCTACCAAGTATGCATTTTTATTTTAGCTATCATTGTGATAGAACTGGAAGTCACCAAATTCTTTTACCAATAAGAAAAAAAAAAATGTGGTTTGAAGTCCCACTGGGAGATAAAAGGAACTTTGGAAAAGCAGAGGCAAATACATTGTGCAAATTCACTGATGTGAAGTAAGTGATGATAGCATACGAGGCAGTCCCAAAGTATCCAGCCATGTCACCGTTCTCCTTATAGTGACAATATTTTTTTCTGGACACTCTGAGTCTTCCAACATAGAAGAAAATCTGGTGATATTTAAAATTCTTTTTTTTTTTTTCAAGACAGAAAATATTCTGAACCAATTTGCTAATAAAATGCCACCCAATAATTCTGTCCCTTTTATAATGAATACAAAGTGCTTTTGATTAAATATAAATGTTGATCCTCTCAGAGCTTAAAATAGCTGCATAAGGGATTTAAACATGTTTTCTTCTCAAGTAAATCATCCTTTCTCCTTTATTATTCTTATTTGCACTATTTTTTGTCCTCCCCCCCCCCACCCCAATTCATTGTTTTGTTTCAGGAGGATGGAAATGCAGTGTCATAATCACCTGACAAAGCAAATAGGAGAAAGCATTTCCACAGCTCTGGACGACAAACAGGATCTCACTGTCCTTGTTGTGGAAGGTTATACAACCCCGCACTCATTCATCCTACCCTGACTCTTCAATATGTACACACGATTCCATGGTCCTGGGCTGAATTTAAGGATGGTGGTTGTGGCTTCCTACTACTTCAGATATAAGAAGAAGCCAGGGGAGAGAATGGGGCCAGAGGGGCTGGAAGAAGGCTTTGGGGAGTATCCATGTCAGGTGTTCAGGGCTCAGTGAGGGCTGGCTGGTTCAGGAACAAGAAAAGGTGGTGCAAAAAGGTTCCATTGGGGGTAGCAGGAGCGGTTGGAGGGTTAGATCAGCCTCCTCTGCAGCAGCCTCTGGCCCCTGTGTTGCTCCCATCTATACCCACAGCATGTGCACCCTTGACTCCACTTCCTGAATCAGCAGGTTGGAATACCGTGCATCTATTACTAGAGATGAAAAAAACCTGGGAACAAGGAGTGGCCCTTTTATAGTTCTACATTAATTCAGAGATTAAAATCATTGAGTTGTACGGTGACTTCCCTTCCAGACTATAAGAACAGAGAAAGAGCAAAATTAGTCATATTTTCAGAAATAAAAAAAAAAAAAGCTAGACTCCCTCTTGCTTCCCGCAGGAGACCCCAATTCAGTTCCTGCCCTGTGCAGCCTCACATTCACCTGTGTGGAAGGAAACCATGTCACAACTAATGATGGACAACTATGGAGACTGCTCTGGGCCCTCCTCCCTTTTCTCTCTCTCTCTCTCTCTCTCTCTCTCTCTCTCTCTCTCTCTCTCTCTCTCACCGTCTCTCAAACAATAAAATAAATCTTTTAAAAAATACATTAAAAACATGTGGACTCCCTCATTTACTCATCACTAGAGACCTCAGACTGCAGGCATATAGAGAGATTCATCGCAGTACACTCAAAATAACGTTTCCGCTATGTCCACAAAGCTATGAATTTTTTAGCTTTAACACCACCTTTATTTTTATTTATCTATTTATTTGAACTGAACTGGGGGCCTCACCGCATTTGGGAAGCACACCCCAGTTCAGCAAGTGGGTCCGCCTGGGCCGGAGCCGGGATTCGATCCTCGGCCCTTGGGGCTTCAAAGCGAGCGCTCAACCCGCTGAGCCATCCCAGCTTCCCTAGCTTTAAAACCTGACTTGAAGCCACTTTGAGAGGGGGAAAGTGTCTGGATGGGCCCCTCAATCTGAAAGTGGCGGTTCCCTCACCTAGATTCTGGGGAAGAAACAGAGGGGTGAAAGGAGAGGGAAATAATTGGCACGTGAAGATGTCAGGGAGGCAAAAAAGATCAATGGAGAAGAGAAAGGTAGAGAGAGCACAGGAGACACCAGCCAGGATCGCTTAGAATTCCTCATCTGTGGGAAAACAAGTCCAACCCACCAGGATAAAAAACCAGTGCCTTGGGGCTGCTGGTAAATCCAAGAGCTCTCCTTTGAAAATAAGATAATTTTTCTAACCATGTACTAACTCTTCATCTTTGCAAAAATGGCACTTTCCCCATTTCTTCCTATGGCTACCCTGCCGTGAAAACACCAGCTCTACTTAGGAGAGGAAACTCGGTCACAGTAGCTGACCCACAATGTCCCAGCCTCCTAGCAGAACCTCAGAGGCATCTGCAGAACATCTTTATTGAAGACACCACGCCTTTGTTTTATCCTCTGGATGCCTCAACCTGACCCTCATCCAAGTTGCCAAGTGTAACATCACGCAGTTTGGAACTCGGGGTGGCATCGACAGCGTGTATGTTTTGTATACACACAGAAAACAGAAATTCTTGAAATGAAAAGGCGCCGGGATGAAGAGGGTTGACAAGAAGCCAGCCCGGTACTAAAACGGCCAAGTACAAGGGAAAACAATCATGGGTTCTGTGTTGTTTTTAGAGAGCGTTGCCTTCCTGTCTCACACATGCACTTTGTATCATCCTCCAATGGCTCGAACACGGACACGTGACATTGGGAGGATTTGAAATAAACGGGGCTAAATGGAACGTTGGGATGAAGAATCTCTGGTTTGCTCAGATCTGTTAAAGTAATAGGAAACAGCACAAAGGATCAAGGGAAGAAAGGCCCCAATCTTTGTTCCACGAGTGATAAAACAGCGTTACTTGGGGGAAAATTGGCCTGACCTTCACCTACACGATGCTTCCTGTGCCTCAGTGATTCTTGCTTCTCTCTGATTAGGTAAAGATGGTCTCTTTCCCTGCAAGGAAGAGTCAAAGAACAAAAAAAAGGGGAACCATTCTTGAGTTCACTATAAAAGGTTGCATTTTTTAATCACAGTTAGGCTCACCCAAGCCAGTTTCTAATCTTATTTTTCTAGGCTTAGAGAAAAAAAATAAAAAAAAAGCCTTTTCAAAGAAATTCTTTGGATCCTTTTCTTTGCAACTTCTAGTCTAGATCTCAACTCACATTTCTTGGATGTATTTAAAAAAAATCTTGCTCGCTTGAAATGATGGCTTTTTCATTGTGTTCGGCTTCCCTCTAAGCTCTACTGGGAGACGAGGGGCAGAGAGACAGACAGAATTCCCCTCAGCTGGTTGGGTCGGCAAGTGGACGCATCTGTTGGTGCTCTTGCCCATGTTCCAGGGAACCTGGAGCAGTTTCCCACCCTCAGCGCTCTGTAGATTCCTTCCCTGGACCCATGGTATTAAGTTTCAGAATCTTCCTGATCATATAGACCAGGGCTTTTCTGTGACATTACCATCAAGCAGCCCCTGTGTGACTAATATTTTTAACAGCATGCTATTTAAAATCTGACAAGGCTATAATAATTCATTCCACAGATAGTCAACATCGTCTAAGTGTAAGGAAAGTCTTCAAAGTGTCTTTCAAAGGAGCTATTAGAAGGAGGTTAAATTTCCCCCCCTACAGCACACAATTTCGTTTTGGCTCTAACACTTCAACCACATAGAATTAAATTTTGATTTGAGAGTGACCTCCTGAAAATTAGATGGAAAAACAAGGGGAAAGATTTAAATTACTGTTTCAAAGACAGCTAACACGTCTGTGAGATTTAGCATACAGTTTGCTAAGCCCTCTGAGAATCTTATGTTTCTAGTAGTCAATATTTTTCCTCTTAGGATTTAGAGTGTGTTTTTAATGGAAAAGTTGTAGAACATAATGGAATGTAATATCTTGTTGTGATAGATAGATGGAAGGCAACAGAGGAAAGAATTATCCACACATATTTTCCGCCGTAATCCTCCTCCTTACTCCCAGCCTTCTTATAGCCAATGACCCCAGTCCTCAGAGCAACTAGACTTTCTCTACCATAAACTATGCTCATTAAGACTCTTAGTCTCTCTCCTTCAACATTCTTTCTCCCCAGTGATCAAATTTTATTCTAAATAAAAATGTAATGATTTTGAATCGTCAATTTCAGAAGGGCAACAGGAATTAATGTGGTTATTCTAATAAAAATAGAATGTATTTATAGAAGGCTTGGTGACATTTACTACAGAGTTGTAAGTAGTATACAAGGAGAGCCCCCCCAAAACAAAATGATCTTCTGGAAGCGGACCCCTTTGTAGGACAGGCTTCCCCCACTAGGTGAGAGTTCTAGGAAACCATGTGCATCCGTGGACCAGCTGGTGGTGTTGTGAGAAGCTGCATTCAGCTTCAGTGAATATTTTTTGGAGATGCTTTCAACATGTTTGCTCATTTCATGATGGGTGATTGACAGGAACAACGTGTGGCGTAACAACGCACCTGCCCACACCGCGCTGAGTGTTCAGCAGTTTGTCACCAAAAACAGCATGACCCTCGTGCTCCACCCTCCCTACTCACTTGATTTTGCCTCAAGTAACTTTTGCTTTATTTGTTTCCCTGATGAATAAAGTCCCCAAAGGGAAGCATTTTGCAGATGTGAAAGAGGTGAAACAAAACAACAGCAGAAGCACTAAAAGGCATCAAAATTGATGAGTTCAAAAACTATTTTGAGCCATGGAAAAAGAGTCTTGAGACATGTATTCTCTCAAACAGAAGGTACTTTGAAGGTGACTGAAGTGTAATCATGTAAGAATAAAGACACAATATTTTACAAATGATTTCTTATTTTTTTAGGGTCCCCCATGTATTCCACTGAAACCAATGGGAATCCCAAAAGTGAGGTAAAGTACAGTTGACCTTTGAACAATATGGGCTTGAACTGCCAAGGTCCACTTATATGCAGATTTCCTTTGATAAATGCACGTACCTGTATTTGTTTTGATCTATGCTTTGGAGACTGTTGATGGGGAGATCACACTGCATGCACTGATCTAAGCATTTTATATAGAGGACTTGAGGATCTGCCAATTTGGATATCCAATGGGGTTCTGGAACCAGTTCTTCACTGGTTCCTAAGGAAAACTAAGTTTTTGGGTCATCAAAAGTTATATTCAACTTCCAGGGTTGGGGGTTTGGTGGCCCTAACCCTCAAATTGTTCAAGGATCAACTATATTTCACAAACAGATTTTTGGTATCTTTTATTTTGAGTTGTTTTACTTACTAAATTTAATTTTACTTTAAATTTTTGTATATGTGTATATTTTTTAAAAGTGTGTGTATGTGTGCATGTCTATGTATATGTGTTAGGATAAGCTAATTTGTGCTCCTGTAGTGAGCAACACTAAAATCCTGATGGTTTAACAGAACAAAAATTAAATTTTTCAGCAGGTGAGTCTACTGTAGTCTTCCTCAATCACTTTCCCCAGGACCTGTACATCCCATGTCTACTGGGCATTTCTATAGTTATCTCTGTAGAACAGCAAAAAGAGAGTTCAAATATTAAAAGGCTTCACCCTAGGGAAGCTAGGATGGCTCAGCGGGTTAAGCGCTCACTTTGCAGCCCCAGAAACTGAGGGTCAAACCCTGGACCCAGCTTGTGAGGACCCATATGCTAAACTGGGGAGTGCTTCCCCTGTAGGAGGCCCCCAGTTCAGTTCTCATCCCCTGGTTCAGCCCCTGGCTCAAAGTGGTGTGCCTTCCATGTGGGAGGCTGCCTGCCCAGTTCACACCCTGTACGGCCCCCATCCAACTGTGTGGAACAAAACCATGTTGAAAACTGATGACAAACAACTATGAAGACTGCTCTGGGCCCTCCCCCTTCACTCTGTCTCTCTCTGTCTCTGTCTCTCTCTGTCTGTCAAAAACAATAAAATAAGTCTTTTTAAAAAATGCTTCACTCAGCCTCTCTGCTTGTATTTCATTGACCAAAACATGTCACATGGCTAAAACACACACTCAAAAGAGCAGAGAAGTGCCATTTTTCCATATGCTTCAGAGAAGACGAGAATGGGAGATCAGTGATCAGTCGTAGTGCCTACCACAAATGCAGACAGGATTTCACAATCAAATGCCTTGCGCTCCTTTTATCTCCAAATTACTCTCAGCTTCAGTCAGAGGCATATAATTATTTCTGAGAACAAAGTATATTAAATAGTCAGTACTGGGGGAAGCCGGGATGGCTCAGTGGGTTAGGCGCTCACTTTGCAGCCCCGGGGACCGAGGATCGAATCCTGGCCCCGGCCCGTGCGGAACCATATGCTGAACTGGGAGCTCTCCTAGTTCAGTTCTCTCTCTGTCTCTGTATCTCTCTCTCTCTCTCTCTCTCTCTCTCTCTCTCTCTCTCTCTCTCTCTCTCTCTCTCTCTCCTTTCCTCTCCTCTGTCAAAATAAATAAATAAATAAAAGTATATTTAAAAAAAAAAAAAAAAAGTCAGTACTGCCCATGATCGTCCATAGATGCTGATTACCTTACTATTAATTAAGCAAAGACCTTCAAGGTCTTAAATGTTTTTGGCATATATATACATATATCTGTTTAACATAGCTTTTTACAAAGCATTGAAAGTATGGTAGATGCTCCATTAACCAGAACTCAAGTAACCAGCACTCTTAAGCAACCAGCAAAAAAAATTTTTTTGAGAATTTTCCAGTTGCTTCAGTGTGCCAGTTGCTTTAATGCTCGTTAACAGAGTGTCTATTTACATTTACCTGGCATCTACCAATCTCCGTGGGCACCAGTTACCTAAGAATCTAGTGAATTAGAAAAAGTTACCAATTAACAAGAATATGTTACAAAAAAAATCACCCACATTAAGAATAACCTATGTGGAGTACGACGTAAAATACTTTAAAAACAAGTTAATCATTTTTCCTTTCTATTCTTTGAGAATAGAAATATGTAGCTCATGCCTGCCAATTTGAGCTGCTTGGCAATTTTTCCAAGGATTTATACCACGCATTTAATGACAAATGAATCGGCATCATCTGAGAGGGAAATTGAGATGCTCAAACCCGCGGTTCTGTCTCCTATGGCTCTACACTCCATCAGAGATGATGGAAGCTGACTTCAAAAGAAGCTCTGTGCTTACATCAGCTCTGCAGGGGTGTCGAGTAAAATGAGGAATGAAAAAAAACGAACACCATTATGTTTTGAATTTCAAGTCCTAAATCATTATTTCCTAGCTGTGCATGAGGTTAGGTAGACAGAAAGGAAAATGACAACTGGTAATGTCATTGGGATGATGATCTAGGAGGATCAGGGAGAGAAATTATTTTTTGTTACATTAAAAAAAAAAAAAAAGACCTCTCTCCCCTGGTGTTCAGATATTCCAAGGATATTTCTTAGTGACAGAGGAACTCTGGTACTGCCATAATGCCCAGGTGCCTGCTGGGAATTGACCTGTTTCAGAACTCTCTTTTCCCATAATCTGCTACCCCCAAAGATAATGAAATGTGAGGTATCTAAATAGTCACTTATATAGGCTATGGGGCCTCCATTTCTAAATGGCAAATAGTACAGTTATGTGTCAGTAATGGAGATTTCACTTGTTATTAATCTTAGGAAACTAGAAGTCTTCAATTTTTTTTTATAAACACATTTATTTTGCCAATATGTGTGTATAAAATATTGTTGCCCATTTGGTGTTATATTCATGGTATGGACTGAATTGACTTGAAATAAATTCATATGATCCATTCATTGGTTTTGAAATCTTTTAAAACACCTGAGTAGTTAGTTGCAGTCAATTTCTAAAGTAATATCCATATTGAAATGTGTGTGTGTGGATGTGTGTGTGTGTTTAGTGACAAAAGGCAAAATACTTTATAGTCCTAATTCTGGGTACATATTTAAATAGGACAAAATTCATATTTACCTGAAAAGCAAGAATAGCTCTGTATTTAGTTAAGTAACTCTGCATCAAACTGTGGGATCTATAATGCTCCTGGAAGTGTTATTTACAGGGTTAATTTTGAAAAATAAATGAGGAAATTCTCAGCTAAGGCTGTACTTAGATTACAGTGTTACAATACAACATGAAGCACTAGAAAGGCACAGAAGCTGGAACTCACTGTGTTTAATCATCATTTTACTGGAAGAGAAGAAATCATTTCCATAAGCACTGACTATTACTTTTGAACTTAACTTTTACTTTGGAAAACCTACATTGGGATTTTGGGCTAGCTCTGCAGATTGAGCACTTGGCTCGAAATCACAAGATCTGGGGTTCGATTCCTGACCCCTGCCTGTGCAACTGCACATGGTAACATGTGATGTAACTGATAAGCACCAGGATGGCTCAGCAGCATAGGTTCTCACCTCCCATGTAGAGGCCCCCGGTTTAGTTCCCACCCCACGTGGCCTCACAGCCACCTGTGTGGAATGAAACCATGTCATAAGTAATGATGTACAACTATGGAAACTACTCTGGGCTCTCCCCACCTCCCCTCTCACCTTCTCTCAAACAATAATGTAAATCTAAAAATCAAAAAAAAGAGAGATAGAAAAGAAATGCGACATAACAGCCTTTGTTCATTCTACAATTATAAAAACATAGAGATCACCCCCATAGAATCAGGTGAATCATTTTATCATTTCAGTGATATAGGATAAGAAATCTTGATAGGCCTTCTTACACTCAAGTATTGTTAATCATCACATCACTATAATGTCTCCATTTTCCAGAGTCCCTCCTGCCATCATTCCTCATTGAAGTGTCTAGTGTTTTCTTCATGAATATTGCTAAAAGCTCCCTTTTCACCATAGTTACCAACCTGTATCTTTTGTTCCTTATAATTTATACTGTTACTGTTATGAATATGGCAGTCTTTAGATCCATGGTTTCCAAAGTTGGGTACATGTAACTTAGCAATTATGCAAGTCAACTCTTGTAAGTAAAAATAGATATAAATAGAAGTTCTACTTCAACATTGTTAGCTTTGTTTAGGCTTTATAAAATTATATGGTATTAATATATTGTGTATAAAAGTTCATGTGTTTTAATTTAAAAAATAGATGCATTGGGAGTATATATTTAAACTCTAATAATGAAAAGGAGGTACAAATAAAAATCCTATTTGAAATAGGATCACTATTTCAAAACAAATGACAAAATACCAGATGTAGTTTTAGATTAACACAGGATATACTGAGATTGTCAATGAAAACAATTTGGGCATCCCTTAGGTCAGGGGTGGCGAACCTTTTGGCTAATGAGTGCCAAAGTTTATGAAATAGGAGTATACTCGCTCAACTCACGTGGCCAACCCATCGAGTGAGATAGAGGTATCGATTATTTTTATGTCTATAAGAGCATAAACAATAATTTTTTAAATGGTATTCACAGCTCCACGTGCAGAAATAATTGCTCCGCATGCCACTTTGGGCACGCGTGCCAGAGGTTCGCCATCCCCACCTTAGGTGCTATTCTAATGGAAAAAACTCATGCTTTCCAGACACACTAGACTATATTTAATACATATTTTATTTTCTAATTTAACACACTTGATCTATGAAACTGCATTAAAACTTCAACATAGGAAACTGGTTTCACCTATAAAGTTGTTGACTAATAATTTAAGACAAATATTTTTAAATATGACTAAGAAATTTCTGATTGAATGACTTCTACTCCTGCTATCCACAAAGATGGTGAGCATAGAGAAACTGTAGCAATGTAAAGGTGGCCAATAATCCAAAAACATCAGCACATAATATGTGTCCTTTAACATTTTATTTTTGTACTTGCAAGATTTCACATAGCATTACCCTAATGTCATAAAAAAATTAATTTTGATAGAAAGAGAATGCTACAAAATATTTTACACTAATTCTATCTAGAAAGGTTTTGAGTAAAAGGAGATATCTTTTGCACCTTCAAAGAGACTAGAAAATAGAATTACTAAAATGCTTTGCTGTTATAGACATAGCATTGTCTGATTCTACTTTTAAAAAGTATTAACCTTAGTAAAATTCACAAACCTCTTCACTCTAATCTTAAAATGATATCATTTGAAAACTGCTTAGATATCCAGTCAAGATGGCAGAAAGTAGGTAAATGCTATGCTCACCTCCTCTCATGGCCACATCAAAATTACAACTAAACTACAGGACAGCCATCATTGAGAACCATCTATAGTTTAGCTAAGCTCGTGTAGGAAATAGACATACAAGCCCAGGAAGCTCAGAGAGTCCCAAACAAGATGAACCCGAAGAGGCCCACACCAAGACACACCATAATTAAAACGCCAAAGGTTAAAGACAAAGAGGAAATCTTAGAAGCAGAAGGAAAAAAGTAGTAGTTACCTACAAGGGAGCTCCCATAAGACTGTCAGCTGATTTCCCAACAGAAACTGCCAGTCAGGAGGACTTGGCAGGAAATATTCAACATGGTAGAAAGTAAGGACTTAAAAACACAATTACTCTACCCAACAAAGCTACCATTTAGAATCAAAGGACAGATAAAGAGCTTCCCAGACAAGAAAAAGCTAAAGGAGTTCATTGTTGCCAAACTAGTATTTGAAGGAATGTTAGATAAACAAAGAAAGATAAAAAATATGAATAATACAATGCAATAACTATTTATCAATGAACAATTACTTCCAATGTAAATGAATTAAATGCTTCAATCAAAAGATAAAGTGGCTGAATGGATAAGAAAGCAAGAGACTCACTTCGGATTGAAAGCCACACGCAAAATTAAGCACTGAAATTAAAGGTATAAAAAATATACATATTTTACGAAAATGAAAACAAAACAAAAAAAGAACCCAAAAAGGTGCGAAAGCAATACTTCTCCCCGACCAAAAGACTTTAAAACAAAAGCTGTAACATGAGACAGAGCAGGACCCAGTAATCCCACTTTGGGGTATTTATCTGAAGAAATCCAAACCACCACTTCAAAGGAACATGTGCATCTCTATGTTTATTGTAGCCTTGTTTACAATGGACGAGATGTGGACGCATCCTCGGTGTCCACCAATGAGTGAAGAGATGAAGAGGAGGTGGTGCATACATACCATGGGATATTTCTCAGCCAGGGAAGGGGATGGCTTCTTGTCATTTGTGGCGGCCTGGATGGACCTGGAAGGTATTGTGCTGAGTGGAGTGTCAGTCAAAGAAAGACAGATGTAATGTGATTTCACTTTTACCAGGGATGTCCTGAAAGTATCCAGCCATGTAACCATTCTCATTACATCGACAATGGACAATGGCTGGATTTTTTCAAGACAGCCCTCATATGTGGAATCTAAAATAAACAAACAAAACAGAAACATACTCATAGATACAGAAAACATTTTCATGGTTCCCAGATAGGAAGGGGTAGGGGGTGTGGGTGAAAAGATGAACAGATTAAGAAGTACAAATTGGTTGTTACACAGTAGTTATGGGGATGAAGGGTTCAGCATAAGGAATATAGTCAATAATATTGTAATAACTATGTATGGCATTAGATGGGTACTAGATTTATTAGGGTGATAGATGAAAGTGGTTTTAGGAGCAGGGTGAAAGAGGTAAAGAGAATAAGAAGTACACATTTGCAGTTACAAAATAGTCATTGGGATGTAAAGTATAGCATAGGAAATATAATCAATAATATGGTAATAACTATGTATAGTGACAGGTGGGTACTGGTGAGAAGGAATCACTTTGTAAATTATATAAATGTCTATCCACTATGCTGTGCACCTGACATTAATATAAATCTTTCTGTATCAACAAAGACTCCTCATTCCAAAAATACCACACCAGTTTCACCTTATACATCTTCTCTCTCTCTCTCTCTCTCTCTCTCTCTCTCTCTCTC
>PVKE010032941.1:0-18195 GCA_004027555.1 Craseonycteris thonglongyai
AGGCTTTCTTTTCCCCACTGTATATTTTTTGATCCTTTATCAAAAATAATCTGTCCATAAATTTGTGGGTTTATTTCTGGGTTTTCAATTCTATTCCATTGGTCCATGTGCCTGTTTTTCTGCCAGTACCAAGCTGTTTTGATTACTGAGGCTTTGTAGTACAGATAAAAGTCAGGCAGTGAGATGCCCCCAGCTTTATATTTCTTTCTTAGGATAGCTTTGGCGATTCATGGTCTTTTGTGGTTCCATACAAATTTGATGATTATTTTATCTATTTCTTGAAAGAATGACTGTGGGATTTTGATGGGAATGGCATTGAATCTGTATATTGCTTTGGGGAGTATGGCCATTTTAACTATGTTAATTCTTCCAATTTCTGAGGTCCTCAGTCTCCTCATTATTAAACAAGAGGCTCTATCCTACTCCTAAAAATGCAAAAGTTGAACTCTTCTCAAGTCTTGCTGTTACATGTTCAAGAGCAAAGAAAGAAAAGCAGTACCCTCTTCGCTTTTTTAAAAGATTTATTTTATTGTTTGAAAAGTGAAAGAGAGAGAGAGAGAGAGAAGGGAGGAGGGCCCAGAGCAGTCTCCACAGTTGTACATCATTAGTTGTAACATGGTTTCATTCCACACAGGTGGATGTGGGCCCCTTAGAGCAGGAACTAAACTGGTGGCCTCCCACCCGGGAGGCAAGAACCTGTTGCCACTTGTGCCACATTTCAGCATATGGGTTTGACTAGGGCCAGAGCTATTGTGAGGCAAGCACTCAACTAGTGAGGCTATCCCAACATCCCCAACATTTTTTAATTTTTTGATAAGTATGAGAATTAAAGGGAAGAAATCTTGGGAAGTCATTCCTTAATATTTTAGGATTTTTATGTTGGCCTCTCTGTTATAATTGCTGTATCTGCATTAGAGGTTCTTTTAACTTCTTCCCTGTAAGGAAATTAAAAGAATAAAATGTTGGAGAGATAGCATGAGGGTGAAATTGTTGACTATTACCATAAATTTTGTAATAAAAAAAGATCACAGAACTTTCAAGGTTAAAAGAGTTTAGTGGGATTACGTAGATCCCAACAAACTATCAGGCAAATTCTAAACATCTGGCCATTAAAGTGTTTGAAAGAAAATTTCTGAAGGAAGCTCTTCCATTTCCATTGACATGTAATTCAATTAAGAAAAAAATAAAACCAAGAGATTAATCAAATGGAAAATTAAGATAAAATTCTGGCATTTTTCAACACATCTCAAAATGATTCTATCAATTCTAAAGGTAAAACTGCTTAAATTACCAGCAAGGATTATAAAAAACAATGTTGTTCAGACCTTAATTACCACTTCCAAAGGCCAAAGATAATCCTGAAGAATCTTTAGACTAGAAATGTGAAAAACTCAGACTCCACTTTGCATTGTTGAAGAAAACTGCTATGGAGATTTGCTTTTAACAATAAAATACTCTTTGTTTAAAAATTATGTGTATATTAAATATAGTGTTTTTCCTAGGACAATCATATTAAATAAATATTTGCATTGAGGAAATATGACAATAGCTGAGATATGTTACAGTGACATATTATTGAGTTAGAAAGGTTAGAAGAATACTATGAGGACATAGGGTTAGCAACTCCAAAGGAGGGATTCATTAATTCAGCCCAGGAGAGTCAGGAAAGGTGCTCCATAATCTATAAAATTTGAAAATTTTTGAGGGATGAGAAACAAATTCTCAGTCATAAAAAAAGGAAAGGACATTACATGAAGAGTGAGGTGGTAGGTACAAAGGCATTGAACCATGTTTCAAGAAAAAAGAAGATAGTCTAGTTAATTTCTAGGCTATAGTGTATATGTGCAGTAGGAGGAAACCAGGCAGGAATGCTGAATGGGACCACGTATGTATTATAGAGTTTGAGGTGTACTTAAACACCCTGGCTTCTTTAATAACAAAAACAACCATACTAAACTATAGGGCCATATGTTTTATCATAGCCCATAACAACCACATGTTAAAGAGGAAACTGGAAAATAATTGTTGTCTATGGCAATGACTCACACGTTCTCTTTCTGTTTCCGTCCTCAAAGCACCAGCATGCATATACTTGGGAGTATACTTTCTTTACATCATATTAAAATATGCAGAAACCCAACAATTCAGCATTAAAAATATATATATATACATCTTGGATGAAAACTAAAGGGATAAAGCTAGTGTTGCTAAATCCATGTCTCAGAGAGTTGTCAATCTTTGCCATGTTTAATGAAGTGCATTCATTAAAAATATAGAAAACACTGTACTAGAAAACCATCAAGGTCTGAGTTTCTGAACTTCTGAAACCAAAATAGCAGCTTTGACTTTTCTTTAGAATCCATATAATTTTTTCATCTATATTTCCTCTTTCTACCCTACTGATAGATTTACTCTTACTATATATCTCCTGGTTTTTACCAAATTTTTTACTCATGCCATTTTAAACATCCTCTTCATCCAATCTGCCTATTCAAATTCTACCCACTGCCTCTCTCAATTCAAGCATTGCTACACATGTACAAAAAGTAAGAGATGGTTTGATGCCATATGGTAGTGGTTATATAAGAGCAATGGGGCAAATGTAGTATACCTAGAACATATCACTCACTGGGCAGTTTCAGATAATTAGTTTTATGTAATCCTGTGTCATGAATTATCTGCTTTAGTGTCTAGATCCAAATGCTGCCAACTTTCCTCTTTACTGGTTTCAGCCTTATGTAGCCCTGACCTCTATCACCCCATCCTATCTGCTACACTTTCACTGGATTTATTAATATGCTTATGTTTTCTTATTTGCCCTATAACATTTTTTTTTCTCAAACATCCTTTATCCTAATCTTTACCCTGGTAATCTCCAAGTCCTAAAAATACATTTACAATTAAGAAATCTTTTTAAATAAAGAAAGTATTATTGCCACCATTATAAAAGATTCTTCAGACTCAGTTTTCTCACTTACTAAAAGGAGACATTCTCAGGATTATTCCTCTAGCTTTTCTTAGACATTTGGTAGTAAATTAAAAACAAAAAAATTGGCAAAACAAATAAATAAAAAACATCCAAATCAGAAAACAAGAAGTAAAATTGTCATTATTTGTACATGATATAATTTTGTAGAAAATACCAAAGACTCAACCAAAAACTATTGGAACCAATTAATGATTTCATTAAAGTTGTTAGGATATGAAATGAACATAGAGAAATCACTGACATTTCTATAAACTAATAATAAAACATTATGAATAATGAAAAAGAAATTTAGAAAATTAGCTCATTCACAATAGCATCCAAAACAATAAAATATCTAGGAATAAATTTCAACAAGGAAGTGAAAGATCTGTACAAAGAAAACTATAAGAATTTGTTGAAAGAATTTGAAGACACAAGCAAATGAAAACATTCCACGTTTATGATTCTGAAGAATGAATATTGTTAAAATGTCCATACTACTTAATGTCAGCTACAGATTGAATGTAGCCCCATCAAAATAACAATGACATTCTTCACAGAAATAGAAAAAAAAATATCTAGAATTTGTATAGAACCACAAAAGGCCACAAATAACCAAAGCAATCCTGAGAAAAAAATAACAAATCCAGAGGTGTCATACTTTTTTATTTCAAACTATACTACAAAGCTATAATAATAAAAAGAAGTAAAGTACTGAAATTAGATACATACAACTCAATAACAAAATAAAATCTGATTTAAAAAAAAAATGGGTAGAGATAGTAAACAGACATATTTTCTGAAAAAGATATCCCAATGGCCAACAGGCATATGAAAAGATACTCAACATCACAAATCATCAGGGAAATGTAAGTCAGAACTGTAATGAGATATTACCTCATACCTGTTAAAGTAGCTATAATCAAGACGACACAAGATAAATGCTGCAAGGTTGTGCATTGCTGGTAAGAATGTAAATTGTTTCAATCCCTATGAAAAACAATGTGAAATTTCTCAAAAAATTAAAAATAGATCTACCATATGATCCAGCAATCCCACTTTTGGACATAGAGCCAAAGGAAATGCAAGCAGGATATAGGAGAAATATATATACTCTCAGGTTTACTGCACATTGTTCATAGTAGCCAAAATACAGAAACAACCTAAGCACCCATCAATGGATGAATAAAGAAAAAAAAATATATATATATATATATATATGTATGTGTGTGTATATATATATGTGTGTGTGTGTATGTATATGTATGTGTGTGTGTATATATATGTATGTATGTGTATGTATGTATATATATATATGTATATGTATATATATACACAAATTCAGCCATGAAAAAGAACATTCTATCTTTTGCAACAACATAGATGAACCTTGAGCACATTATGCAAAGTGAGATGTCAGACAGAGAAAGACAAATCTTCTATGTATTACTTACATATGTAATCTAAAACAGCCAAACTTGTAAAAGTGGAGAGTAAAATAGTGGTTATCAGGGCACGGGGGTGTGAAGGGATAGGATAGATGTTGTTAAAGGGTACAAACTTACAATGAGCAGTCAATAAGCCCTGGATTTCTAATGCATAGTATAGCAAATACAGAAAACATTGTAATTAATCAAACTTGCTAAGAGACTGGAACTTAATCTCTCCAACAACTGCAAAGAATAATTATGTAATTTGATAAAGGTGCTAATAGAATGGAAATCATATTAGTATATATAAATGTACCAAATTAAAGTGTTTTACACCTTAAATTTAGATAATGTTATATGTGAAATATTTCAATTTAAAAAACAGAATTCCCCTAACAGTGTTATCAATATATATGGCCCTTATTTCTTAGACGTGATGACTCAGTGTCTTCTTAAATTTAGGAAGAGAACACAAGGTACTTTAGGGGTGAGGACACAATTCATGATATCACTTTTGCTAGGCCAAAAAAAATCATTAGTTCAAGTCTTTTCTATTCCAATCTTTTCCCTACTGGGTAAGATGACAAGCCACAGGGATTCATTCAAATGATAAATGGGACCCACAAACATTAAAACTAACATCAAAGATCAGCTGGTTAGTGTCAAGGGCTTATTAAATGTTAACTTCTGCATTTTAAATGATGAAACTGGGACATTATGAACTGCAAAAATGTGGTGTCAGGTCTTTAAAATACTAGTGTCTGTCAGACAGAATTAGATTCAAGAACTTGATGACAAAGTCCTGCTAGAAACCAGAATCTGGTCTCTAGAGAATTGTTAAATTCTGTTTATTCTAGTCACATGGAAGTACATTTCAGTGGTGGAAAGAAATAGTGTTAGTAAAAATCAGATAACCAATTGTTCTTTGGAGACTGGTGTGAACTATGTGAATCTGTGGGATTTCTACAACACTAGGTTGGTTAAAATGTCTTGCCTCCTTTTGATCACTGTGATCATGCCCCCTCCACTTTTCTGTTGTAGCAACTGAAAGCTTGTGAGAAATTTTCCGTGTGAAAACCCCATACTGGTGAAATACAGAATTTTAACGTGAATTTTATGTTAATTCTGAGGGTTGTTGAGGAACACAAGGTAAAGCTGAAAGAAGTAAGCATTGGAATGGAAGCAAAAATGAAAAGCAAACTCATTTCTACACTCTTCACAGTTGCGAAAATAAAAGCAGCTGAAATGAAATGAGAAAAATTCTCATTGCTTACCCTTCAGAGACAAAGCAGCAGGAAATTATGAGATTCCTCCCAGAGCCCACACTTTCGAGAAAGCCCATTTTGTAAGTTGTGAGATCTGTTGTTATTGGGGTTTTTTCCCCTGGAACATATCACACAGGGGATTCAGCTACACCACAAAACAGTCTTCTACACCCTTAGACTTGTCAAGTGCAGATTGAGAACTACTCCTTATGGGTTTGCAAAAAGCCATAACTTTCCTTCTTGGCTCACTCATTCTTGGCAATATTGAATTGCTAGGAGAAATCTTTTGAACCCATTAGTCAAGGCACTCAGTGTTACAGGCCACCACCAGCTCAGCCTCATAATATTTGTTCTGTGTTTCTATTTCATGGGGAACCTGAAGCCCTCAGAATGAAAGTTGACAGGCCAGAAACTAAACCATGGAGAGGAGCACCCAAAATAGAGCCACCACCATATTATTTCCCTAAATTAGGTCATGTTTTTTAATCCTTGACAAAGGTCCTTCTAAACACCAAAAGGGAAAAAAAGAAAGGACTCTAAAATAATTTACTATAAAAGAAATATTAAAAATGTGATTCCCAAATACATTTTTACTTTACTTTTTTTTAACAATTATTTTATCGTTGTTGACAGAAACAGAGACAGAAATAGAGGGGCAGAGAAGGGGGAGGGCTCAGAGCAGTCTCCATAGTTGTATGTCATCAGTTTCACCATGATTTTGTTCCACACAGTAGACGGAGGCCACACAGGGCAGGAACTGCGCTGGGGGCCTCCCACATGGGAGCCATGCCCCCTTGACCTGGGGCCGAACCAGAGGGGCGAAGATCAAACTGGGGACCTCTCGCATGGGAAGCACACCCCAGTTCAGCACATGGGTCTGCACAGGCCAGGGCCAGGACTTGATCCTTGGTCCCCGGAGCTACAAAGCAAGCACTTAACCCACTGAGCCAACCCAGCTTCCCCAACATATTTATTATGTATAACATCTATCATGTACTGAGTTCCTGCTCAAGCACCACTCAGTATTTTACATGTATTAATTTATGTAATCCCCACAGTAAGTCACAAGAAATTAGCTGGGTAAATATCAGTATCATTTCTATTTTATAGGAGAGGAAACTGAGGTGTATCATATGTCTAAGATCCCAGAACAAAATATCAGAGCTGTGACTTGAACCCAGGTAAGCTGGTGCCAGCACTCAGATTCTTAGCCATTAGATCATATTACCTTTCATACTTACTGATGCATAGAAAGTAAAACAAGGAAATGAAAATCAAATTCAGAGATTTAAATAACTCCTGACTTTTATGCACTGGTAATTCCTTCCATAGGAATCTGTCAGTATCCAATTTCCCTTCTGCTCCCCATAGGTGGGTAACAGAAACACTAAACAAGTCAGAAGGCATCTGTGGCTTCCTTCTCTTCCACAGACTTGGCATTGCTATGCCACAGCAGACAGCAACGGTGTTCACTGTGCATCCTGGACTTGTGTGAGAGTGAGGAGGAAGGAGTTAATAGGAAGCTAGAACAATCATGCTCCTATTTATAACAAGATATGTATATTGGGAACTGTCTCTATAAGTTTAATGGTGTATTAGTCAGGATTCTCCAGAAAAAAAAAAATAATAATAATTGGAGAGAGATCTATACATACATATGTAAGTATGTACACATGTGTATGTGATATATATATATATATATATATACACACACACACACACACATATATATGTATATATAGAGTTTAACTATGAGAAATTAGCTCACACAATTACAGAGGCTAAGAACTCCCACAATCTGCCTTCTGTAAGCTAGAGATCTGGGGGGAGACAAGGGTAAAAATACCAGTCCCAGGGCAGGTAAAGACTAATACTCCAGCTGAAGCAAGCAGGCAGGAAGCAAAAGGGTGAAATTTCTCCTCCCTCTGCCTTTTTATCCTCTTCAGGCTCTCAACATTGGGTAATGCCACCCACATTGGGGAGAGAAAGTTACTTTACAGAGTCCACAATACAAATGCAAATTTCATCCAGAAACAACTTCACAAGCACACCTAGAAATAATGTTTAATGTGGGAACCATGTAGTACAGTCATGGTGACATAGAAAATCAACCATCACAAATGCTGTGTCTAGTACACTGCTTGAATACAACAGACATTCAGTTACTCTTTGGTATATGAGTAAATTCAGTCGTGTGTGTGTGTGTGTGTGTGTGTGTCACACGAATGCCATAAATGATTATCTGTGATTATATTATGCACATATATCTTTATTTTATTTGGTGAGGGTTTTAAATGATTGAGAGTACACAGAAAACATGAACACTACATTTTTAAAAGAAGAAGAAATGTATGCTTAATTTAAATTGAAATAAGCCTGACATACTGGTAGGTTTCAGATTTAATGCAAAATAAGAAAATATAATATATATGATATCTCTTTCAAGCTTTTTAAATAAATTAGGGGCCCAAAATAAATTAGAGGTTCTCCTTATAATTTATCACTGCCAACTATTTACTAGAAAGATTTACTTTGGTATCATTTTTATAATACTATCTTACTGCCAACACAGTTTTGAAAAAGTTGTTGATTAAATAGGATAACAATTCCTATTGAAAACTGCACCAAAACAGTAAAAAATATATCAGTTGTATTTCATCCAGAACAAAAAGAGATCAAATTTGCCTCATCTTTGGATGTGGTATTTGGCCCAAATTGCATTTTTGCAGCAGGGTGGAGTTTGACATCAAAAAACCAGAAATACTATGCATATAACGAAAGCCAATTTTCTGGCAACTAAGTTAAGCCCTGTTTTGTCCTATTTCTGTGGAATTTTGGTCATATCCCAGATATCAAAGAATATTCTTTATCTCTAAAGAAATATAGCCTCAAAAAAGGTGGACACCATATATGCAATAATGCTTAAATTAAAATGCCAATTTTGTTTCTTTATTTGCTTAAATAAAAATACATATAAATAAACCAACAGAAAACCTTACACAATTAAACCTTTCACTTTAAAAATGAGCAACATGGATGTCTCCCATAAAAAGAGAGAAAGTATTGCCTGTCATAACTAGCAAATCTTTAACAGTTTTAGACCTAAAAGGGGACCTTGAAAATTAGTTTCATCTTCTGTTTTCATAAGTAAAGACAATGGGATACTAAAAGGTGTAATGATTTACCCTTAACTTCACAGCTACTAAAAGACAAAGCTGAGACTAAGATACAGGCCTTCTACGTGTAGTCCAGACATTTCCCATTGTCCCATGCTGTCTAGCAATGCTGCAATGTCCCACTGTCAGACTCAGCCTGAAATGATAGTTCTGGGAATGGCTTTCATTTGAAGATACAATGTAGTGCCTGCCCTGGGTTCTCTTTGTAATTCTTATCAGCTTCAGCACCTGGACCTTGATGAGTAGAGAAATTTGGTTTCCTTACAGTTGTGTCATTCACCCTGAGTCAGACACATAACATAATCATGTTTATTTTGTGCTGTTATATAATAAAAAGAGTTCTCAAAGACACTTCTTAAATGGCACCTTTCAATTAAAATCATTTCAATTTTTTGTGCTATTTTTTTCTCTGAGTAGCCAAATTCTTTGCATTTGTTCATTGTCTGAAAGAAACCTTTGTTAACACATTTGCTTGCATAGAATTTTTTCACATCCTCTTTTCCTTTTTCTTTTTCCACATCTATGTTGGAGTAACATATAGGAGAGTCAAAAAGACAAAACAATGCTGTAACAAGGGAGTTATAAAACTTGAGGTAATTGGTCCACCTCATTCTGTGATCCAAATTAAACTGTCAATTCCCGAGCCAGGAGGGTTGACCCTCATGGTGGCAGACCATTAAGATTAGCTTTGTCTCCACTGATGATCCAGTCTACCCTGCATATACCTCAGATTTCTGCAGATTTCCTCAATGATGACCTGATACTAGGTATACCCATGTCATGTGTATCACTCCATTGATGTTCTCCCATCTAGAAAATAAATTCCTTGTAGAACAAAGAATAGTGTCCATTTATTTGATCTCCTTTATTCTATAATAATCTGAAGATTAACTAATATTAAATAATTCACAATACATATGTGATAATAATGAGGAAAGTCCCCCCAAGAGTTAAAAGTAAATCCCAATGCTGTTTTATAATTGTTCATTTTTCTAGAGCTGATGGATGCACCATTTAGAGATGCAAGAAGCTGAGCAGCTAAGGTAATCATCAAGCTACTGCCTCAACTTTGGTTTTGTTGGAGCTCTAATGGTTCATTTCTGGGAACTGAGGGACTTAGATTATCACACGAGCCTGGTTACTTGTACACTTTCATGCAACAATCTTTTTCATGGTTATGTGCATTTGATATCTACCAAGAGGACATAACATCTGTTTTCTTTCAAAATCCCATGTAAATTTTTTAGATCAATGGGAAAAAAACGTCTCTGAAGCATGGAGCTATCAAGATTATTATTGTAAATTCCCAGTTCTACCTATTGCATTTTAATAAAAATTCCAGCTTCATAAAATAAAAATTATTGGTAGGAGAGATTGGAGTGACATTTATAACTTCTTTATTTGAAGTTTTATAGTAAGCTTCTCCAACCAATGACCCATGGGCCATATGTGGCCCAGGATGACTTCGAATGTGGCCCAACACAAATTCATAAACTTTCTTAAAACATTATGAGGTGGTTTTTTTCTTTTTTTTTGCAATTTTTTTTTACCTCATCAGCTATCATTAGTGTTAGTGTATTTTATCTGTGGCTCAAGACTATTCTTCTTCCAATGTGTCAAAACATTGGACACTCCTGTTTTATAGTTTTGCACATCATATAATTCAGTAATAAGAGATAAAAGAAGAAACATTGCATATTCTCTCATAATTATTCAGTGTACCATATTTTCTTAATAAAATCCTTAGGATAAATTACTAGTTTCCACTTTTATAAAATTACTTTAGCATAAACTATCTTATAAAAGTAATATTTCATTACTTAATCATGTTCATATTATTGTAATTACTAACAATAATGATAAATAATTCTCCAGAATATTATAACAGAAAACTGAAAATTCATTCTTTTTCATATACTCAGATCTTTATTCACTCCAAGTATTGCTCTCATGGGGAAGCCAGGATGGCTCAATGGGTTAAGTATAAGGTGACCAGATTTTAATATTGGTAAAGCGGGGCACCATTGACCAGGGGGGAGGGGGTTCTTGATTAAAAATTTGGTCTATCTCCCGCCATTCCCTAGCTTGTTGTGCATCCTTTCCAAAAATCGCAACTTTTTAAAAACGCCACGGGACGCGGGACAAATTGTTAAAAATTGGGACTGTCCCGCCAAAAGCGGGACGTCTGGTCACCCTAAGTACTCACTTTGCAGCCCCAAGGCTCAAGGATCGAATCCCGGCCCCGGCCCATGTGGACCCATATGCTGAACTGGTGTGTGCTTCCCATGCAGGAGGCCCTCAACTCAGTTCTTGCCCTGTGTGGCCCCTGCCCACCTGTGTAGAAAGAAACTACATTGAAAACTGATGATGTACAACTATGGCGAATGCTCTGGGCCCTCCTCCTTCCCTCTGTCTCTCTGTCTCTGTCTCTTTCGGTGTGTAAAAACAATAATAAAACAAATGTTTTTTTAAAAAGGTATTGCTCTTGTAATTTACAACCCAGGATAATTATCATGATTCCGCTTAATCCTATACTTTTCTTAAATCAAAATCCCATGTAGTAATAATTCCTAAACCTTTTATAACTTAGTAGTATATTTTCAAATTTCCAAACTGTTTAAAATATGTCCAAAATGAGCATTTACTTTAAAGTGCAGAAATACCTCGAAAGGAATTGCAGCTAACTCAAAATAGAATCCTCGGAGTACCTGTACCTGATATGGGTATGAGGTTGAAAAGAAGAAATCATATTAATACTACCTGCAGTGAAGGAATGGCCTTGCTCTTTATAATTAACAGTCTGGAATGCCTCGTATTAAATATAATCACTACCATTTATATAATGTGTCAAATCTCATACTAAGCCCTTTACTTGCAGTTTCTTCACTTAATTCTCACAATAATTCTATATAATAGAGTTCTCATGTTATCCTCATTTTACTGATGATGTGCTTGAAACTCTAAGAGATAGGTTGCACATTCATGAGGGAAGACAGTGAATTAGATGGATGCTGTACCCACAGCCTCCTGAGATCACATCAAGGTTGCAGGAAGGTTGTGAAACAGTCAACCTTGGGAATCAGGGAAGGACTGGTTAAATACAGTTCCTACAGCTGAGGATAGAAGGAAGAAACCAAACCAAGACTGGTTGATAGAACTCAGATGTGCAACAGGGTGACCCCAAACCCATGGATAGTGATTGAAATCCAGGAAGGACACTTCAAGGGTGAAGGTTTTCACAGAAAAGGGAGAGGTTCAAGGCCCACACTAGGTTCCATAGCCCAGGAGTCCAGTGCTGGGGAGAAAAGTTCCCATTACATCTGGCAGTAAAAATCAGTGATAATTGTGTCTATTTCAGTGAGATAGAAGATGGCTATAAATGGGGACTCCCCCCTAAAATGTGTGCACACAATCGCAACCACTTGCCACACTCACCGGGTGTCTGATGGGGCAGCAACACTAGAGGCACCAGACACATACAGGAAAAGGTTGAACTGTGGGGTTTCAGGGAATGACTGCAGGGACCCACTATCTATGCAAGGTGTAGCACCCAGGATGCCAGTTTTTCTATGTTAAACCTTCCCCAAAAGGGACAAATCTGACACTGCACTAGCCTAATAAAATCCGCTCCTGCACAAAACCTCAGTGATGCACTGGGACCCCTCCTGCACACATAATACTACATTACCCAGGGTGCTCTAAGCTGCAGAGTGTTCAGCCTGACTTACTAGTTGCAGAAGACTGCCTCAGAGACTTTTACAGGAACAGCAGCCGCTGAGACCCAAGGAAGTGTTCAGTGGCCCACAACTGCCATGCCCTTCTCAGCAGCCCATCCAGAGCTGGCAACAAAAGATTTCGGTGAAGCTCTGGATGGCAGCAAAATACTGTGGAGCTCACAGAAATTTTTTTCAAAGTGCACACAGGCTCCTGGAGCTTTATTCTGCTCACCTGGAGCTTTGCCCAGCTCTCCAGGTGGCTGAGAGATCAACCCCACACTACTATAGGGGGAAGATCTTTTGCATAAAAGGCTGTCTGCTGCTCCCTGAGGAGCTTTCAGTGCTGCTAGGCTACTCCCCCCAGGCAGCAAAAAGTGTGCTGCAAGTGAAAAACAACAGGGCTCGTAGGGAATTGTTAGTTAGTTTGTTTGTTTGTTTGTTTAATTTTTACCATTTTTCCCTCTTTTTTTCAATTATTTTATTTTTTTATTTTTTATATTTTTATCTTTTATTTACTTTCACTTATATATATATTTTTTTTCATTGTCTTTCAGAGTGTGCTCAGGCACCCTGGAGCTTTGCCCTGTCTATCCAGAGTTCCTCCAGGCAGCTAAGCGATTGGCTCCTCCCTATTAGCAGGGGAAGATGCACTTGCAAACTTTTGCAGAAATGGCTCTCTGTGACACACCAAGGAGCTTTCAGTACTCCTCTGCAGCTCCCCAGGGCAGCCAAAAGTGTGTGGTGAGTGGCAGACCACAGGACTCTCAGGAAAAAAAATTATTTTACTTTTTAAAATTATCTTATTATTTTATTTCATTTTTAAGTGTTTTATCTTTTATATTTAATGTGTTTTTTTAATTATTTTTTTCTTTTCTTTCAACACACACACGTCCCCTGGAGCTTTTTCCTGTCCACCCAGAAGCTCAGCAATTAGCGCTCCCCTACTAGTGGTTGAAGACTTTCTATTGGACTTCTATAGGAGTGGCTATCGGCAGCTGCCCAGGGAGCTTTCAGTGATGGTCTGCCACTCCCTCCTGAGGCAGCTAATTGTGTGCTGCAAGGGGACGACCATGGGCCTTTCAGGAAATTTTTAATTTGTTTGTTTGTTTGTCTGTGTGTTTGTTTGTTTCTTCTTTTATAAACTGTGCACAGGCCCCCCTAGAGCTTTGCTCCACCCATCCATGGCACTATAGGTGACTGAGCAATCAGCCCCACCCTACCAACTGGGGAAAACTTTCTTGTGAACTTCAGTAGGAGGGGCTGTCTGCAGCTCCCCTGGGAGCTTTTGGTGCTACTTTGCCACTCCCCCTTGGCAGCTAATAGTGTGCTGTGAGTGGCATACCACTCAACTACAACTGAAGAACACACACAACACACTCAAGGGACATTCCTAGATCACAAGCACAGGAGATCAGAGAGATTCTACCATTGGACTACAAGGACTCATAATATACAAGGCCACCAAGCAGAGACTTAGACACATAAGAGATCTACTAATTACACAGAAGTAAACACAGAGAGGAAGTCAGACTGAGGAAACAGAGAAATGTAACTCAAAGAAAAGTATAAGAGAAAGCTCCAAAAATAAAGCTAAATAAAATGGAAGCAATTAACCTACCAGAGAAAGAGTTTAAAATATAGGTTATAAGAATGCTTAAGGAACTTGGTGAAAACTTCAACAAAGAGATAAATAGTAACCATAAAGAAGGATATAAAAACAGGGTGATCAGACAAATAATTTTAAATGGGACAGAAAACAACAATACTGTCCCATTTCAAATGATACATATGGTCAGTCAACCTATTAACACCTGGAATTTAGCCTTGTGAGACTAGGCTGATCGTAAGTACCATTTGAAACTAGACAGTATAGTTGTTTTCTGTCTTGATTAAAACGGTAAATCTGGTCAGCCTACTTAGAAACCATAAAAAAACAGTGAGAAATAAAGAATACAATAACAGAAATGAAGACTACACTAGAAGGAATCAACAGCAGGTTCGATGAAAAAGAAAATTGAACCAGCAATCTGGAAGACAAGGTAGTGGAAAATACCCTATTGGAGGAGTAAAAAGAAAAAAGAATTTTAAAACATAAGGATTGCCTGAGAGACCACTGAGACAACATCAAGCATAACAACATTCATATCATAGGGGTACCAGAAGGAGAAGACAGGAAGCAGGATATTGAGAACGTATTTGGAGAAATAATGACTGAAACTTCCCTAAAATGGAGAAGGATATAGACATATTATAGAAGCCCAGGAGGTACAGAGAGTCTCAATCAAGATGAGCCTGAACAGACCCACAACAAGACATATCATAATTAAAACGGCAGAGGTTAAAGACAAAGAGAGAATCCTAAAAACAGCAAGAAAAAAACAATTAATTACTGACAAGGGAGCTTATATAAAACTATTACCAGATTTCTCAATAGAAACTTTCCAGACCAAAAGAGAGTGGCAGGAAATTTTCAAAGTAGTGAAAAGCAAGGGTCTATAACTAAGACTACTCTACCCAGCAATGCTATCATTTAAAATTGAATGCTAGATAAAGAGCATCCCAGATAAGAAAAAGCTAAAGGAATTCTCTACCACAAGGCCAGTGTTAACAGAAATGTTAACACTTCTTAAAGCAGAAGAAAGGATAAAACAAGCAAACAAAAGAAGATTAAAAACATAAATAATAACATGGCGATGAATATATACCTACCAATAATCACTTTAAATATAAGTGGACTAAATGTTCCAATCAAAAGACATAAGGTAGCTGAATGAATAAGAAAACAAGACCCAGGCTCATGCTGTCTACAAGATACTCACCTTAGAAGAAAAGACACACTGAAAGTAAAGGGATAGAAAGAGATATTCCATGCCTATGCAATGAGAAGAAAGCTGGTGTAGCAACACTTATAGTGGATAAGACAGACTTTAAAACTAAGACTAGAAAGCTGGCATGACTCAGTGGGTTAAGTGGCTTGATTTTCAGGTCTGAGGACCAAGTCCTGGCCCCGGCCCATGCAGACCCACAAGCTAAACTGGGGTGTGGTCCCTAGTTAGGTTCTCACCCATGCAAGGTTCCCATGTGGGAGGCCCCCAGTTTGGCCCCCAGCTCGTGGGGACATGCCTCCCATGAGGGAGCCTCCTGCATGGTTTTTGCCCTGTGTGGCCCCCATCCACCTGTGTGGAATGGAACTACGTTAAAGACTGATGACATACAACTGTGGAGACTGCTCTGAGCTCTCCCCCTTCTCCCTGTCTCTCTCTTTCTCCATCCCTCTCTGTCAAAACCAATAAAATAAATCTTTGGGGGGAAAAAAAGACTAAGACTAGAACAAGAAACAAAGAAGGGTATTATATAATTATAAAAGAATAAATCCAACATGAGGACATTACTCTCATAAACATTTATGATCCAACATAACAGCAACCAAATAATAAAGCAAATATTGACTAACACAAAGGCAGACATCAACAGTAACACAATCATAGTAGAATACTAACACTTATTGACACCAATGCATGGATCCTCCAGACAGAAAACCAACAAGGAAACAGCAAGCTGAAATTATATACTAGGGTGGATTTAATTGATATTTCTAGAAAATTTAATCCTACAGAAGCAGAATATATATTCTTTTCAAGTGCATATGGAACATTTTCTAAGATCAACAACATGTTAGGCCACAAAGCAAGCCTTAATAAATTTAAGAATATTGAAATGATATTAAGCATGTTCTCTGATCACAATAGAATAAAACTAGAAATCAATTATAAGAAAAAAATTGAAAAACACATGAACACACTGAGGCTAAATACTGGTAACATGCTACTAAACAATACATAGGTCAACAATGAGATTAAGAAAGAAATCAAAAGGTACTTTGAGACAAATAAAAATAAAAGCATAACAAAACAAAATGTTCAGGACGAAGCAAAAAGCAGTCCTAAGAGGGAAATTCATAGCAATACAAGCCTACCTGAAGAAACAAGAAAAATCTGAAATAAACACTTTTAACCATACACCTAAGGAAACTGGAAAAAGAATAGCAAACAAAGCCTAAAATGGGTACAAGAACGGATATAATAAAAATCAGGAAATAAAGAAAATTAAGATTATAAAGATAATACAAAAGCTCAATAAAACCAAGAGCTATTTCTTCAACAAGATCAACAAAATCAGCAAACCTTTCATCATACTCATCAAGAAAAAAGAAAGAGGATCCAAATAAACAAAATAAGAAGTGAAAGAGAAAAAGTCATAGCAGACACCACAGAAATATCAAAAATTATAAGAAAATACTACAAAAAGCTATATGGCAAAAATTTGACAATATTCAAGAAATGGATAGAGACTTGGAAACATACAAGCTTCAAAGAATAAATTTAAAAAAGAAAGAAAGAAAAGAAAAAAACAAAGAAAACTTAAACAGACCAATTACTTACAACAAAATCCAATCAGTAATGAACAAGCCCTCAGCAAACAAAAGCCCTGGACCAGATGACTTCACAGGTGAATTTTACTGAACATTCAAAAAAGAACTAACAGCTATTCTCCTTAAACTGTTCCAAAAAATCCAAGAAGAGGGCAGGCTTCCAAACTCATTTTATGAGGCCACCATTACCCAAATTCCAAAACCAGACATAGACACTATTAAAAAAGAAAACAATGGGACAATATCCCTAATGAACATAGATGCAAAAATTCTCAACAAAATATTAGCAAGTCAAATTCAACAATACATTAGAAAAATCATACACAACAATCAAATGAGATTCATTCCTATGATGCAAGGCTGATTCAATATATGTAAATCAATTAATGTGGTACACCACATAAAACGGAAAATAAAAATTATATGATCATATCAATAGATGCAGATAAAGCATTCAATAATCCAGAAGCTATTTATGATGAAAACTGTCAGCAAAGTGAGAATAGAAGAACCATATCTATATATGATAAACCCATAGCTAACATCATACTGAATGGGGAAAAGCTAAAAGCATTCCCCTTAAGAACAGAAAGAAAACAAGGATACCCATTGTCACTACTCTTACTCAACATAGTACTGGAATTCCTATCCACAACAATCAAACAAGAAAAAGAAATAAAAAGCATCCAAATAGGAAATTAAAAAAACAAGTTAAACTGTCCTTATTTGCAGATAACATAATACTTTATATAGAGAACCCCAGATTAAACACCAAAATACTAGAACTGATAAATGAATTTAGTAAAGTAGCAGGATACAAAATTAATATCCAGAAATCAGTTGCATTCTTACATAAATAACTAGCAGAAAGAGAAATTAAGAAAACAATCCCTACCAGGATAACTCAGCAGGCTGAGCATTTGCCTTGCAAACATAAGGTCTGGGGATCAAATCCTGGCCCCAGCTTGTGCCAACATGTATGCTAAACTGTAGTGCAACTGTAACTGCCAGGATAGTGGCAAAGGTTCTCACCTCTCATGCAGAAGGCACCTGGTTCAGTTCCTGCCCTGCATGATCCAATACCTGGTGTGGAATAAAACAATGTCATAGCTAATGATGTATAACTATGGAAACTGCTCTGGGCCCTCCCTCCTTTTCTCTCTCTCTCTCTCTCTCTCTCTCTCTCTCTCTCTCTCTCTCTCTCTCTC
>PVKE010032942.1:0-18062 GCA_004027555.1 Craseonycteris thonglongyai
CAAATATCGAGCCAATTGTCTCCTTCTGTATCAATCCTTTTACTTGCCAAATAAATGTAATAGAACTAGCCACATGTATTGCAGACCTTGTTCAGGGGAAAGCAGAAGAACTAGAGTTAGAAATTTTGAACCTTAAGAACGATATTTTGCTAAAATCCTTAATATCAGAGGACTTATGGAACATAGTCAACAAAGAAAGATTCCCATTTTTTAAAAAAGCGGCATATATGTCAATTACCTCCTGAAAGATCCTTAAGGAATTGTAACACCACTCACCTGCAGGGGAGTTGAAGCTGGGAGGGACACTGTCACTGTATTTATTTTCTGCATTTTGACTTTTAGATCGTGCTAGTATACGTTATTACCAGAATAATTGATCAATCAGTCTGTCAGTCAGCATAATTAAATTTTAAAACAAAAATGTAAAATGATAAACCACTTTGGAAAACAGTGCTGCAGTTTTTAATAAACGTAAATATATGCTTACCATAAAAAAAATTTTAAAAATGCGGCATATAAAATCAAATCGTTTTTCGGGTCAACGTATTTATGCGAATCTTTGTTTTCAAACATGAATTTAATAAAATCACGATATAGATCTCGACTTACCGATGAGCATCTTAATAATTGTTTGCTAACAGGGTTGTCGTCATACTCTCCTAATTACAAGGCACTGGTCAATGAAATGCAATGCCAAAGATCACACTAACAGATTGGTTTTTTTTTTATGTTTTCTTTTATGTTTTTTTAAATGATTTTATTATACGTGTGTTTTTATTTACTTTGTATTACGTTTTATATATATGTTTCTTTGTGTGTATATAATTTGTACAATAAATTTATTATTTTAAAATTATTTTTGTTTATTATTTTTTATTCTCGTTCAATAATAAATATCCTTAGAAATAGCTGGTGCCCGCTGCCCTACCGATATTTTAGAATGCGCCCTAGGGTATAAAAAGGTTGGGAACCCCTGATCTAGAGAATCGCTATGTCACGATTGAGAATTGGGTACTGGAGATAAGTTAATTAGTAATAGAATATTTATTTAATAATTAATTTTAAAATTTGCAATCCTAATTACATTCTCCAGCCCAAAGCAATTTTTTTTTCTTGGCTAAAGAAGTAAACAGTGAATGGCACTTTTTATTATTACTTTTATTTCCCATCTCTACCCATTGTAGTTAGCCTTTCCAGTCTGAAAAAATCTCTTTGTTCTTCAGTCATTCATTCACTCATTTATTTGACAACTGTTTATTGACCACTTCCCATATGTGTTCAGGTCATATGGATACAGATAAAAATGACAGAGTTCCTATTTCCCAGGAACTCACAGCTGATTCAAGTTGTCCAAAGGCTGATGGCAGATGGTAAACAACAGAGCTGGAGATGATACAAGTATGCACTTAGTTTTTAATAATGACAAAAAATTCTAGCATTGTTATTTTGCCCACTGCAAGAAATATGGAACTTTAGAGAAAAGTCAGAACTACAGATGCAGGTTTGACATTTTTATGCTTAGAACCTCCATCCACCCCAAATGTGAGGTTTCCAAGGTAGGTCTAGCGTTGATTAGGGAGTTCATTTTTCCCAAATGGTGAAAAATGGAGTTGGTAATAGAAACACAGAAGGAAAACACCTAACAGGTAATTACATAGAGAATAAGAAGTGTAGGGATGTATATTCTTGGAAGTAATTTCATTTTTTAATTTCTAAAATATTAAAATAAGAATAACAAAGATTTACTACAAAATAAACTTTAGCTTTCACCCACTGCCCACAGCAATTCTGTGGGGCCTGAATGAATTTTTACAGAAGCAGAAACGGAGGCTCAACAAGTGCAGGTGAGGTGCTCAGTCGCCCTGCTATACTGGGCAGCAGAGTGAGGATTTGAAGGCAGGAGCTGCAGGCTCCCGCGCTGAGCGGTGCTCTCCCCTGCACTTCGCAGGGGCCACACATCATCTGAGCATCTGCCTGGAGCTGCCCTGCCCTGCTGCTGGCTGAGGGGCCCCTGCCTCAGGTTCTCAGTCTCCCACTGCACAACGAGGGGAGGACCACTGCCCCTCGGACAGGAAGTTTGAGTAAAATGTCATTCCACTGGGGTGTGAATTTGTACTCTCTTCTGTAATGCTTCCGGGAGATTTAAGTCCTATCTCCTCATTTAAGATTTTGTACCACAGTTGTATTAGTAGAGACTTTGCTCTTCAAACTCTTCTTCAATCTAGCAGAATATGTTTCAAAGCTACAGAACTAGAATGAAGAAAGCACTTTCAGGTTCGCACTGATCTAAGGTGACCAGATTGTAACATTGGTAAAGCGGGACACCATTAACCGGGGGGGAGGGGGTTCTTGATTAAAAATTGGGTCTATCTCCCGCCGTTCCCTAGCTTGTCGTGCATTCTTTCCAAAAATAGGGACTTTTTTAAAACGCCCCAGGACGCGGGACAAATTGTTAAAAATCGGGACTGTCCCGCCAAAAGCGGGATGTCTGGTCACCTTATGATATACCCAAAAGGAAGGTTGATATTTTTACTTTAATCCCTGGCTCAGCATTTTGCAGGGACATTAGTGTTTTATAAAATTTCATTAAAATTAGAAAATCATTAGAAAAAAGAACACATTAACAATATATCACAATATATATGCACATGTGTGTACAAACATATTTACATACCTATAAAGTGCAAAAACTATTAAATTTACATTTTAATGAATGTATATGATGGCTTGTTTTTAAGAAGAGGGGTGCTGTGTTTGTGAAAAGGAGCATCACCCCAAAGACCCTCCAATGAAAAAGCCTGAGTCCTCTGGGTGCGAGGTATGCACAATCTTTCCAGCATGTTCTTTTGTTTTGTTTTGTTTCTTTAAAGATTTATTTTATTGTTTGAGAGAAGGTGAGTGAGGCAGAGACAGAGAGAAGAGGGGAGGGCCCAGAGCAGTCTCCATAGTTGCACATCATTAGCTGTGACATAGTTTCATTCTACACAGGTGGGTTTGGGGCTGCACGGGGTGGGAACTGAACTGGGGTCTCCCCCATGGGAAGTGAGAAACTTCACAGCTGAGCCATCCCGGTGGTTACCAGCTGGGCTGCAGTTCAGCAGATGGGGTTGCACGGGCCAGGCCAGGAACCAAACCCTGGACCTTGCCAATGTGAGGCAAGTGCTCAACCTGTTGAGCCATCCCGGCCTCCCCTCCAGCATGTTCTAGGAGTGGCCCTGTGCTTGTCACTTTAGCATTCTGTGCTTTCATATCTGTGATGAGGTCACTATGCTGTCTACTTGTCCTCTGAGTTTAGGAGGTAATTGTGACTTTATATGAAGTCTTCTCTGTACCAGCCGGGATTATAGAGACAAATAGGATACTGACTCTGCCCACAGAGGTCTGGCAGCTGGCAGACAGTGTGCCCAGCTGCACCCAGCAGTAGCATCATCAGCGTCGCTGTACAGACTGGCACAGAAAGTGATGCTTAAGCAGGATTTGGAAGATTCAGAATTCAGGCATGGAGGAGGTTGCGGGCTCTCTTCAAATAAACCAACATTTCCCCCTCTGAAATGACTTCTTTTTTTTTTCCTGTGATACTTACTGTAAAGTTTTGAGGAAAGAATAAACAGTAAAAGCGTATGACATAGGAAATGCTGGGATAGTTCAGCGGTTGAGCACGTGTCACACAATCATGAGGTCCTGGGTTCAGTTCCCAGCCCCAGCACATGCAAATCCACATGCTGCACTGTGGCGCAACTGGTAACCGCTGAGATGCCCCAAACTCAAACAACTTGGAATCCAAACAAAAAATTCAAGCAAATTTTGCTTCGGAATCTGAACGCTGCTTTGGAATCCAAACCCCAACATGTTGTTTGCACAGGACATATCGACTGTATGGCCTGTAGCTTTATTTGAACACCTACTCGTTGTTTGTGTGAGGAGGAAGAGAAAGACCCTGGAATTATTCCTTCTGGTGAAATCAAGGACATTCTTAACATGTGGTAAAAAACCCAGGCAGCATAAAGCCCTAGTTGACAGGTGTGTTGTTTGATGATAATATCATTGAACATTTCACAGAAGAGCAAAGAAGTCACCAATGTCAGACCACTTTGGAACATTGGTTGTCAAAAGCAAACACAACCTGTAACCTCAAGTCCTCTACAAGCAGTACCATAACAAAGGGCATTAAGAGACAAAGAATGTAGACACCTGACGTTGTCATGGAAGATGATTCTTCTTCCTCTTCCATCTCTTAGAGCATCCACATGTGTCATCTGCTCAACTTGTTTAAACATTCTTTCATTTTATAATTCTATGCCTATAGATCCTTTTCTTGCCCTGTATGTCTACATTTTTTAAGTATCATTGGGTTTCTTTCACATGTTTAAAAGCATGTGAAACCTACATGTTCTGGAATTGAGACAGCTCATATCTTTCTGCTTGAAGTATCCTTGGAGGTAAAAAAAGGAAAATAATTTTTTCTCATACAGGAGGCAACGATACCATTTAGATAGCAGTACTGTGACTGGGGAATGAGAAGAGTGATTTGCTTAAGACACCAGGGGAAGAAAACAGACTGAGAAGTGTCAAAGGAATTGATTTTGAAGAGAGAAATCACAGAATAGAATCACTGGTAGCTTGGGATATAAGGAATTTTGTAGAGAGAGGAGTTAAAGATAATTTAGAAGATTCTAGCTTTGGCGGTTATGAGAAAGGTATTATTATGGAGAGATTTATGAACTTATTAAAAAGATGCCACTTTGTGATAAAAGACTTTGGAGCTCAGTGTCAAAAGTTGAATTTGAAGTGATTTTGGTATGTGCAGTTATGACTTTTCTATTTATTTAAAAATAAGTACAGATTAGGGGAAAATAGATTAATAGCCCTAACAGATGAAGATCACATACAAATCAATGGGAAGAAAACTCCATTTCCAGTAGCAAAATGGGCAAAGATGATGGCCAGGAATTGACCAAAGAAGACACCCAAATGACCAACAAACATGAATAATGCTCAACCTCATCAAGAATTTAAGAAATGTAAAATTCAAATAATAATAACACACACTATAGATCATAAGGATAGGTTTTGGCCATAATTATGGTGCTTCCTTGGAGAAATGGCTCTTCTCTCTTAGAGAACTGGAATTGAATGTTCTTAGACTACACTCTGGCTTATGGCTATGAGAACTGGAGAGGGCGAGGGCGGCACGAGCCTGTCTGGAGCACAGGACGTAACAGGAGGGCCAGGAATGTGCTCAGAAGAGCTGACAATTGGAGGAACTAATGATGACTGAAGCAAGTGAAAATAAAAAATCGTTCGCAAATTCAAACGGCATAAATCATTTCTGTAGGTGAAAAAAAGTGAAATATAAATATATCTCCTTAAACCAGCTGTCTAGGATTCATTAGCATAGTAATACCAGCATATCTGGAGAGGTTGAGAAAGCACTAGATAAATAAGAAAAAGCACTAAAAGTGCAGAATCTTAGGACTTTCAGTACAGATCATAAAGTTTGTCTTATACATTCTAATATCCAACAAATGGAATTTTATTAAAAATCCTAGAAGAGACCTTAGGAATTCAGAAGAGAATAATAAAGAAAAAAAAGATCAGGAGAAACAGAATTTCTCCAACTGCATCTCAAATCTATAGAAGAAATTAAGATACAAAACAATGATGAAGCCACTTCATTTCAGCAGCTTCATGAATCTTTGTGGTGGATTTTATGACAAGTCTTGATCTTCAATCTTACAGTTCCATTAAATTTTACATATTTGATTTACTTTTATTTAATGTTAGTCAGATTCTAATAAAATGAATAGAAAACTTCATATTTACTTGAGTTGATATGATTTCATTTTTAAACAAATTCTAATGTTGTTTGTAATAATGCTGTTTTAAAGCTTAGTTGTGGTCACCAGGTTAATTTTAAGAACCACAAAACAAATTTCCAGCATAATCATTTAATTTGCATTAAAAAACCTAAAGATATAATCATTATTTATTGGTCATCTCTCCATGTTCTGGTAATTTTATTTCCACTATCTGTCATTTCTTCCTATCAACCCTAAGAACTGAACTTTATCCCCATTTTATTGAGAAGAAATTGACCTTTTAATACTAGCATGAGGTTGAACAGCTAGTTCCTGGAATTGTCCAGCTCAAACTTGAGGCTGTGTTTTTCAAATTTTTTGCTCTTGCTAATTTTCCAAAGTATATGTTCAACTTACATGTATTTTTGTAACCACAGAACCAGCTCAAAATGGTCTCACCCTGTTTAATAAGATTCTGAGTTGCTTTTCAAAGACAGCAGATCAACACCGTATGTCACGCTGCTGAAGCATGGACCAAGGAGGGAAATTTGACCTTCAGACGCCTCCAGGCCCAAAGCCTTGTGTCCCTCCCCCCACCCCACCCAGAACCAAAGGACCAAACTTGAACACAGGAACCCTTTCAGAAGCAAGGGGTTGGCTGTCAGGAAGCTCCAGTAAACTGATGTCCTTGAACATAACTGGCCAAGTTCCAAGGTCCTACAGTTAAAACACGTCCCACCAGTGCTTCCTATAGTTAAAACACGTCCCACCAGCGCTTCCGAATACCTGGTCCCCCAGTCCTTTAACAGCCCTTAACCTGAGAGCAAGATGGAGTGCAGGTGCCGGTAGGTCTCCTATCTTCTCGGCTGGTGTCTTCTCGGTCAATAAACCTTTCCTGACTGCAGACTCTGCCGTTCGGAGTTTCTGGCCTCTCAACACTTCACGCACATTTTTAGTGGGGTCATGAAACATTGTCCTAGGTTGTGATTGTGACTTGTATTAAACATATATTTTGGTTTTTGTCCATGGGTCAGTGTTCATAGCTCCCAAACCACTGGAATTTCCTGAGTGATAACATGTATACGAGCATCTTTCATTATATTTGGGCTCTTGTCCTCAGTTTCAGAAATCCCTTTAAAGCCATATCGGTGAAATGAGTGTCTTGTTATTCACAAGCTTCTTTCCACCACAACCATGAATAGAAGGTT
This sequence comes from Craseonycteris thonglongyai, assembly GCA_004027555.1. Lineage (NCBI taxonomy): Eukaryota > Metazoa > Chordata > Mammalia > Chiroptera > Craseonycteridae > Craseonycteris > Craseonycteris thonglongyai. Next base: position 7,007 of record PVKE010032942.1, read on the forward strand.
GGAGCTTTCAGTTTCAGCCCCAATTTCTAGTTGCAGGTGTGGAGAGGCATTGGAAGGTGAACCAATGACCCATCACCAATGATGTGATCAGTCAGGCCTCTGTAATGAAGTTTCCATAGAAACCCAAGAGGAGGGCTTTGGGCAAGTTCTCAGGTTTAGGAGCCTTTACCTTCTATGCTGGGCCCCCAGTACCAAAAGGACAGATACTGTGTTTGAGACCTCACCCTACATGCATCTCTTCATCTGGCTACTGATTCGTAGCCTTTAATGTGCTTTGTAATAAACTGGTGACAAGAAAAGAGTTCTGAATGTTCCAAATTATAATTACAGCAGTCAGAGAGAAAGAGAGAAAGAGCCAGAACAGTTAGCCTGTGAGTAGCTGTGGACCAGCTCTGACAAAAGACTGCTCACATCCCGGTAAATCTGTTGGAATTTAGGATGAATTTCTAGGTGGATATTTCTGAGATGATCCATGAGAGGGCGTGTCCAGGTGCCATAGAAGCCCAGGAGCCTTGCTTCTTATTTACACATGAACTTCCCGACCTGCTGCCCTCAGCGGGTCCTTCTTCTTTGAGGACACTGCTGCCTATCCCAGGACTAGTCCCCCCCCGCCCCACCGTCACCTTCTCTGTCCCCGGGGTCTATAGCTAATGGAAATCCTTTCACAACAGCTTATATCTTCCCCCACACTGCTCCCCTTCTTACTTGTATAACAAATGCTTGCAGGCTCCGAGACTATGGACATGTTGTCTTTCCTACCGAGCCCTGCTGCTGGGGATTTAGACTCTGTGCCCCAAGACCCATCTTCTTTTGCTTGCAATGGTCTCATACACCTTTTCTTTTCAAAGGACTTTCAGCCATGGAGGTTACAGTGTTGTGTTTAACACCGGTGATCTAGTGAGTAACTCGCCTCCTGAGTCCTGTGTACCTGCTCTTGCAAAGTAATAGAGCCCAAGAAGGAGGTCCCTCCCCGGACCCTCTGCTTTCTAGCCAGTTAATCAGAAGCACAGATACCAAGCTGGGCTGGTGATTGGCCTCTGAAGTGGGAACAGATGCTCCTTTTGACTGAACCCCACACCTGTGCAATCTGATCTTATGTTTGGGTAAATCAATTCAGAACTGAGTTGAATTGTAGCACACCCAGCTGGGGGAGGAACCCCACACATCTGAATTGGTGAATTACATAGATAAATATGTAAGTTTGGTTCAATCAAAGAAGTGTTCAATGAAAACAGTACAACATAAATTCCACTTCAAAATATAAATGTATGCACATGGACATAGAAAAAAATGTTTGAAGTGATATGCATTCTTGAGTGGTAGAATTATGAGTAACTTTTATCCTAATATAACCTTTCTTATTTTGTAAGAACATAAAATAAGCCTGTCTCAGTTTATCACTACAAAAAATAATTTTTTTTTTTACAAATATGAAGTTGCTTCTTACTTTTCAGTGAGGCACATTGGTCTCCTTGATCATTTAGAAAGTTCCATTTTTTTGAGCTTACTTCTAAATGATTCCTGGGTTCACTACTTGGCTCCTTGTTTTCAGGGCTCACAAAAAACCAACTGAATTCTCTAAGGTTGCACTAGGTGGTGCTATCGTAAAATTAGTTTATTATTTTATTTTAACATCCACTAGCTCTTAATTTCTGATCCTGTATTGGAGTTCAGGATGTCATTCATCCCCCCAATTCGACTCTTATTTTTTTCCAATCAATCTTTTATTTGTGTCACTACCAATTAACAAAAAAAACTGATCACCTCACTGCAACTCTCCTGCTTATTTAATGTAATATTAAGGAGGTGACATCTACTAAAAAACTGATTTATGCTAAATGATAACAGAATCAATGGTCTGTTGTAAACATGAAGCAGCCATGGATCCCACCCTGACAGTGAGGCACTTAGAGATGACTGAGTGGGCTTCATGTAATCAGAACAGTCCTTATAGGAAGGACGCAGAAGAAGTCAAAGTCAGAGGAAGAGCAATGTGATGATGGCAGCAGAGATGGGAGTGATGTGCTTTGAAGACGAAGGAAGGGGTCACAAGCCAAAGGAGACAGGCTGGAAGCTGAAAAATGCAAGGAAGTGAATTCTTTTCTAAGAGCCTCCAGAGTAAAGCAGCCCTGTAAACACTCTGACATTAGCCCACTGAAACTGATTTTGCACTTCTGACTTCAAGAAGTGTAAGTGAATAAATCTGTGTTGTTTTAAGCCACTAAGCTTGTGGCAATGGCAATAGGAAACTCATGTAGTTGCATAGCTCATTCTTGCTCAGTTACCCACCCCTATACCGACGACTATATCATTGCTGCACCTACTTTGAAATTCTAACCTACCTATGTTATTGTAATGTGAAAATTGTAACCTGTTGGAAAAATATGTGCTACTTCTCATAGATTTATTAACATTACAGTATAGTTTTTCTGAAAGAAGTTTTGGCAACATATAAAGGCTGTTCAGAAAGTATTTAGCTACATATTATGAAAAATAGAAGTATTTATGCCTGGACATTCCCTGGACAGCCCTCGTAGATGAAGATATTTAAAAATATCGACATCTTGGGAATGCTGGGATAACTCAGTGTCTGAGTACTAGCCTTAAAATCTTGAGGTCCAGGGTTCGATTTCCAGGCCAAACTCATGCAAACTTATATGCTGAACTGTGGCACAACTGGTAACCTCCAGGATGGCATGGCAGCAAAGTTTCTCACCTCCCACGCAGGAGGCCCCCGGTTAGGTTCCCACCCAGCACAGCCCACGTCCACTTTTGTAAAATGAAACTATGTCACAACTGATAATGTGCAGCTATGGAGACCACTCTGGGCCCTCCATCCATCTCTCTCTCTCTTTCTCTCTCTCTCACTCTCTCTCACTTTCTCTCAAACAATAAAATAAATCTTAAATGTTTAAAAAATATTCATGGGAAAGCTGGGATGGCTCAGCAGGTTAAGTGTTCACTTTGAAGCCCCGGGGGCCAGGGATCGAATCCCGGCCCCGGCCCTGGCCCATGCGGACCCACATGCCGAACTGAGGTGTGCCCCCAGTTCAGTTCTTGCCAGGGCCTAAGTGGGAGGCTCCCAGCCCAGTTCCTGCCCTGCTCAGCCCTGTGCCCACCTGTGGAGTGACACTATATGGAAAACTAATGCTCTCAACTATAGAGACTGCCCTCCTCCTTCTCTCTGTCTCTCTCTCTCTGTCTCTGTTTCTCTCTGTCAAAAATCAATAAAATAAATCTTTAAAAGAAAAAAAAAATTTATACCTTTTACCCAGTAATGGCAGATATCCAAAAAAATAAGCACAATTACATAGAAAAACCTCAATTTAGAAATAGTCTTTACAAGGAAATAAAGGTTAGAAATTATATTAATAAAATGGAAAATAGAGAAAATGAGTAAGATAAATACTCTCCCCTCAATAGTAAATAAAACAGTGATAGAAGTGTTACTTAAGTAGATAGGAGAAATTTTTTAACAATCCACATATATATCAAATCATTATAATGTACACTTCAAATATCCTACAATTTTATCAATTATACCTCAATAAAACATTAAAAAAGTAAATTATAAAACATTTTAAGATTTATTGTACTGTTTCTGACAGAGAGAGAGACTTAGAGAGACAGACATAAGGAGTAGAGCCCAGAGCTGTCTCCATAGTTGTACGTCTTCAGTCTTCAACATGGCTTTCATTCCACAGAGGTGGGTGAGGGCAGCGCAGGGCGTGAACTGGTCCAGGGGCCTCCCACACATGGGAAGCACCCTTCAACAAGAACCAAACTCAGGACCTCCCACTTGGGAAGCACAGTCCAGTTCAGCATATGGGTCTGCACAAGCCGGGTCTGGTACTCAATCCTCAGACTCTGGGGCTACAAAGAGAGCTTAATCCACTTAGCCATCCTGGCTTCCCTCAAAACATTTGAAAAAGAAACCAGAGAATACCCAAATAACTAGAAAGACATCCCATGATTATGAATCCAAAGACTTAATATTGTTAAGATGGTAAGATTCTCCAAATGGATCTACAGATTCAATGCAATCCTCGTGAAAATCTCAGCACCAGTTTTGGTAGAATTTTCAAAATGGTCCTAAAATTCATATGGAAGTGTAATGACCCAAAACAGCCAAAACTATCTGGAAAAAGAAGGACAAAGTTGGAGGTCACAGGTTTCTCAATCTTAAAATACATTCAGAGGTATAGTAATTAAGACAGTGTGACACTAGCAATAAAGGTAGACACAGAGATCAATGAAATAGAATTGAGAGCCCAGAAATAAACCGTTTCTTTATGATCAACTGATTCTCAACAAGGCTGTCAAGACACTTCCATGGGGGAAAGAATCATCGTTCCACAAGTGGTGCTGAGGCAACTGAAGAGCCACATGCAAAAAGAATGAAATTTGACCACTTTCTCATACTATAAACAAAAGTAACTCAAAAGAGGTCAGAGGCCTAAATATAAAGGCTAAAAATATGAATAACTCTTAGAAGAAAATATAGAAGCAAATCTTCATTACCATGGGATAGGCATAGGCTTCTTTTTTTCTTTTGTATTGTTTTGTTTGTTTTTTGTTTGTTTTTTGTTTTGTTTTTTTAACTGAACTGGGGGCCTCGCCGCATTCGGGAAGCACACCCCAGTTCAGCATGTGGGTCCGCCTGGGCCGGAGCCAGGATTCAATCCTCGGTCCTCCGGGCTTCAAAGTGAGCGCTTAACCCACTGAGCCATCCCGGCTTTCCCCGTAGGCTTCTTAACTATGACACCAAACACACAGGTGCCAAAAGAAAACCTAAACGGAATCTCATCAGAACCCATTTAAAAGATTTGTGCTTCAAATGACACTAGCAAGGAAGTGAAGAGACATTGACTACGTCCATGGTTTTTTTTTCCAGTCTGACTTACCTCGCTCACTTTGTTGATCTCAAGGTCCAGCCATGTTGTTGCAAATGGCAGCATTTCAATTTTCTTATCACCAAGTAGTGTTCCATTGTGTAAATGTACCACAACTTATTTATCCAGACATCTATCAAAGGACACTTTCATTGCTTCCATGACTTGGCCACCGTGAGCAGTGTTGCAATGAACACTGGGGTACATATATCTTTGCGGACTAAGGTTTTAGACCTTTTTTTTTTTTTTTTTGTAAACAATAGTTTCATGGTTACCTGAGGGCAAGGGGAGCGAGGGTGGGGAAGAAGGGTCGGGGCACCAAATATTTAGTGATGGAAAGAGAACTGACTCTGGGTGGTGAGCACATAATGCAATACATAGACAATGTAATGTACAATTGTATACCTGGAACCTATGTTATATTTACCAAACAATACCACCCCAATAAACTTAATTAATTAAAAAATAATCACTATGATTCAAAAGAAAAAGAAGGAAGGAAGGAAGAAGATAACTAGAGAATCGGAGAAAATATTTGTAAATCATACATCTATCTAACGTGGGATTTACATCTAGAATGCATAAAGAACTCTAACAACTCAATAACAAAAAGACAAATAACTAATTTAAAAATGGCAAATGATTGGTATAGACATTTTTCCAATGAGAAGGTACAAATGACTAATTGGCACATGAAAATATATCCAACATCATTATTCATCATGTAATTGGAAAGCAAAATCATCATGAGGCATCATATCACACCCAGTAGAATGGTTATAATCAAAAGTCATGTAGTCAGCTTCATTAGGATGAAGAGACATCAGAATCCTCATACACTGTAATGAGAACATAATATGTTGCACTCACCATGGGAAACAACCTGGTAGCTCCTCAGTAGTTAAAACAGAGTTACCTCATGATTTAAACGTGACACTGCATCATCAGTGCCACTTGAGTGAGAGTTTCCTGCCTTGGCTCGTCTCACACCCTTCAGTCCACCTCTCCTCCTGGTCCCTTTAAACTCTGGGTTCTAGAGAAGGTGGTGTGTGGGTGACACTGTCCATTCACTCCCCTCTTCCCACCTTCAGACCCCCAGCTGGGAGTCATGGGAGCATTTACATGAGATTCACAGTTTTGATTACCACATAAGACTAAGCAGTGTAATTTATAAATTGATATTGTTTTGTTGAAATTAAGTGCTCGTAGGAATTTTATTCTCTGAAAAGGATCAAAAAACTTCTAGGAATAGAGGAAGAATTTCTTCCAATGAACATATTACAAAGTCACAGTGGGACATAGAAATAAAATTCCCTCCTGATTAACTTCCTTGAGCTCTGCTTATTTGATGTATTTTGTAAATATATTAAGAATTTTTCTTTTTTTTCTTTCTTTTTTTTTAAATTTATTTATTTATTTAGACAGAGAGAGAGATACAGAGACAGAGACAGAGAGAGAACTGGACTAGGGGAGCTCCCAGTTCAGAATATGGTTCCACACGGTCCGGGGCTGGGATTCGATCCTCAGTCCCCAGCGCTGCAAAGTGAGCGCTTAACCCACTGAGCCATCCCGGCTTCCCAGAATTTTTTTATTATAACTTTGTTTCAATAATGTTGTAATGCCCACTATTTTACAACAGCTTTACTGAGATATAATTTATATATAATTCACCCATTTGAAGCACACAATGTTTTTAGCATTATAGCATGTTCACCACTATCCCACCATCAATATTGTGGCAGATATTTAACACTGACTCTTCCCCTCTTACTCCAAGATATGTACCAAGGTCTTTCAACTCTATGACTCTTGACATTTGGGACCAGACAATCCAGCAGGATGTTTATAGCATATTAGGCCTTAACCCACAGTGCCAATAGCACACCATTTGCCCCTAATTGTGACAAAAAACTCTTTAGACACGACCAAATGTCTCCCGGGGCACAAAATCATTCCTGGTTGAGAAACCAGTAAGACAGATGATGTATTTTCCTCTCCTTGAACTCTGGCCCCTCAGCTCCTGTTTTTGTTTTATGTTCTGTATCAAAAAAACAATTCACCTCCAAACAGGCATTACACTCACAGACCAGAGGGGGCTGCCCTTACTGCCTCTCTGGTGGTTCCAACCAGACACCGTGGCAGCTTCAATGACTGCCTGAGCATCTGTTCCCACAGTAGTGTTGCAACCTAGACGTTCCCCACGGCCATGACCCTGACCTTGTCATGGATGACACGGCAGGAGCTTTTATACTCCATGTGGGAGTCCCCATAGCAGAGGCCTTGGTCTTAAGTTTGAAATACTTAGTGTGAAAGGTTTGAGTTCAGCCCCCAGTGATGAACACTCTGGTGCGTAGCTCCTTGTATTCTGAAAGGATTATTTCCTCAGGATCAATCTCTGGGTCTAATTGCATGCAATTTACACTCTCACCAGCTGTGTGACAATATTGATTTCTTAGTGCCTCAATCAGAGAGCTTTCTTTTTAACTCATTTCAATTTGGTATAATAAAAACAGTATTTCCTTGTTTTGTTTCTTTGTGGTTTATGCAAGCTTCTTAAAGGTACAAGAATATTAGGTTTTATAGTATTGCATGAGGGAACATTTAAATTATGAAAATTCCAATTTTATGTAACACAAACCATAGCAAGTACTATTTTGAAGTAGGATTTGAACTTGATTAATGTGCTTTACTGATCTCCAGAACTAACTCAAAGGGGAAGACTAAGTGAACATGTGCCAGAGTTGGTCTGTGGGTGTTTACAGCACTGGGTAGTGTACTACAAGCTGCAACTGAATACACAGACTGCAGATGCCTGACTACTTCATTCCTTCCCAAAACTTTACGTAGATACTTGTTGCTGTTCCCAGAATAAGACAATCTATATAAACGATTTTCACATAACATTTATCTATAGAACAAGACAAATTGGCATATTCCTATTACTCATTTGATGCTAAATAATAACTATAGTACAGGTGATAAGACCTCTAAAAAGGATGCCTTTCCCCAGGGTCAATGGGCGCAGGGATCTTGTAGGATCTCCTCTCTGCATCTGCACCGCCTGCTTTGTCTGTCCTTCATGAGTGAGCCCCTTGCTTCAGATCTGGTCACTGCCTCCCACTGGCCTCTTGGGTTTAACCCTTCACTGTGTTCTTTGTAAGCTTCCTTTTGTCCACGGTATGAATACAGGTCTCGTTTTCTCTCTGCTCCACAACCAAAACTCAACATCAACTGCCAGTGTATCAGTCAGGCTAGCTCATCCTCTATCTAGTCTCTTGCTTTGTCAAGATAGGGGACTAGCACAAGTCTGTGCAGGAAAAAATCATCATCTGGATTTGAAGCAAGGTACTTTGTCATGATGCGAGAATGTGCCAATTCAGTTGTGTTAACCCATTTCCCATTTGCTCCGACAATACTCGCCAGCAGCACTTGCAGCTGCAGCGTTTACCCCGAGATAACATGCAGATTTCAAATCCTACAAAAAACAGCGTTCCTACAACTGAAAAACATTGTTAAATACTGATCTTCATATACTTTTCTGTTACATTAGGATAGAAACAAACTCTTTGTAGAAATAATGCCAAGACCAGTTTTTATATTTTATCTTCACATTGAAAACCAGTCATGTTTGCTTCTGCATCAAAGAATGTGCTTATGTAAATTAAATAAACGTGGCAGTAGCTGCACTTTCTTTTTCCAAATGGGATTAATAAACGGGCCTATGTGTTTCAAATCATTCAGCCCTGTATCTCCGAAGTCATTTAATGTGAAAAACATGTGAAAGAGGAAGACGGATTGTCACTGGGAGGTAGAAGTTGAGTTGGGCAGAAAGTGGAAAAAATGTGTGAGCTAACTTGGTAAGGATTTTTGGGGGTAATGGGGGTGCGATGTGAGAAGATGGGCCCTCATGGAGCTGGTGTTTTTAGTCTGTGCACCACATTGAGGAGTGAGCTGATTCAAAACCAGAATCTCACCTCTTTCCTGCCTCTCTTTTCCTCCTGTTTATAACATACTCAGAAATAGCAAAATTGTATCAACCCAAAAGGAAGATCTAGCTAGTGCTGTTCAAAGCAAAGGGTGAATGCATTTACCCTAACAGGAAGCAGCAAACACAGAAGCATATTTATATAATAGAAAGGAATCTGCATTTATCTGGAAGTCTAGTGTGTCTACCTTTTGCTCCATATTCTCCCTAAGTGAAGAGGCCAGGATCACAGCATCAACTCTATTACTTTTATAATTCCATAAATGATGCATCAAGAGAAGAAAAGTCATTCTGTTTAATTTGTAGTTTTTTTACCCTTAGAGGAAATTGCCCTTATAGCTACTTTGGATTGCAAATAACGGGTATTTCCCAAGGTTCATGGAGAAACGAAGATTTCACCTGAAACCTAAGACTTATCTTTACTTAGGAGACGGTTGGGAAACTGCTAGGCACTACAAGCAGCTGATTTGCACTCCGGCACAAACTTACTCCAGTCCGTAACTCCCATCCTGATTCAGTGTTTGTGTGGTGGTTGCATCCCCCACCCCTGCACTTCATACAGGGCAGGGAGATGCTAATTTCCTGTGTCCCCGTGGACCTTCTTCTCTTTCTCTCTTACTCACCTTCTCACAAGTAATTAAATAAATCTTTAAACAAAACAAAAACTAAAAAAAAGGAGATGCTCCTTCATTTTGTGACCTATGACATCCAGGAAATGTTGTTTCAGAATCATTGTAGCAAATAAAGAAACAGCTGGAGGATTGTGATGGCAGTTTCTAATTTGGCTCCCAATGGTCCCCGGAGCCTGGTTTTCACATTCTCATGTAATTCTCTTTCCTTGGGTGAGGGTTAGATTTAGTAACTTGCTTCTGGCAAAGAGAATGCAGTACAGATAAAGGGAGGTCACTATCAGACTAGGCTGTAAAATGATGTGGCTTCTGGATTGTACCTTCCCACTGCTCACTCTGAGAGAAGCCAGCTGCCCATTCGACCAGGAACTGAGAAAGGCCTTCAGCCAACAGGCAGTGAGGAAGCAAGGTCCTATACATAAAAGTCCACAAGGAACCGAATCCTGCCAACAACTAAATGAATGAGCTTAAAAGTGGATCTTTCCCAGGGGAGCCTTCAGAGATGGAAGATGGAAGCACTGATCAACACTTCACTTGCAGCCTACGGGAGGTCCTGAGCCAGAGGACCTAGCCAAGCCTCATTCTGATTCCTGACTCTCAAAAACAGTGAGGTAATGCCTGTGTATTTGTTTATGCCTCTACATTTTAGGATGCTTTCTTATGCAGCAACAAATAACTAATACAAGAATAGAACAGGGTAGTTTTAAAAATAGCAAGTGTGGGGAAGCCAGGATGGCTCAGTGGGTTAAGCGCTCACTTTGTAGCCCCAGGAACTGAGGATCGAATCCTGGCACCGGCCCGTGCGGACCCATATGCTGAACTGGGGAGTGCCCCCAGTCCGGTTCTCACTGGGGCGAGACCCTGGCCCAGTTCCTGCCCTGTGCAGCCCCTCCCACCTGTGGAATGAAACTACAGTGGCACCTCGATTCACGAACGCTTCTGTTCACGAACAACTCTGTTCACGAACAGAAAAGTTCATCAAAATATGCTCCGGTTCACGAACTCCGCTTCGGTTCATGAGCAGGAGCCGCGGCCATTTTAATGCTATTTCCTGGCTGTCACATGGTTGTGACTTCCTGTAGGAAGATCATGGAGAGAAAGAGACACAGAAAAAAGTATACTGTGAGTACTTTCAGTGACTTTTTTTGATTTTTGTTGTGCTTTTAGCACATACAGTACTGTACTGTACTACTGTGCTATACTGTACAATACTGTACTTACTGTATTGTACAGTTTACCCGTTTGAGTGCTTACTGTACTGGACTCCCAATATGGCTCCCAAGAAGCATGGTGGAAAGAAGAAAGTTCGGAGCAGCAATGAAGGTGATAAGAACAGCAATGCAGGTGACAATGTGCAAACTGGAAATGCAAGTGACAATGTGGCAAGTGGAAATGCAAGTGACAATGTGCAAAGTGCAAATGCAGGTGACAAGAATATGCAGCGCAAGCATGGTGGCAAAAGGAAAGTGCAGAGCAGTAGTAAAGGTGACAGCAAGGTTGTGAAGAAAATAACCATTGAGCTGAAGAAGGAAATTGTAGAAAAGCATGAC
>PVKE010032943.1:0-18198 GCA_004027555.1 Craseonycteris thonglongyai
GGGGTGCTGATTCTGGGTGGTGGGCACATAATGCGATGCATGGGTGATGTGATGTGGACTTGTGCATCTGGAAACTAATTGTTACCAACCAATGTCACCCCATTAAATTTAATAATAAAAAAAAGAGAGATAACTGCTAAAATCCTGAAGGCCTCAGACAGGAGGATCCATGGAGATCCACAAAGGATTGGGTGACCTACCCTAATCCAACAAGGAAGCAGTAATGGCCCGTGCTCATTCCCCCACCCCTTGGTCCAGAGGTTTACTGTGTCTCTTACTCCTCCCCACCTCTCAGCACTGTACATGGGTACTGCAAAGGGTTAATCTTCATTTGATTAGGTAAATGCTGAACAAAGGCTGGATTTCCAGTGACTGTGAAGTGGACGGCCAGGCTGAGGGAGAAGCAGGGAAAGGAGCTTCAAGAAGGTGGTAAGAAAAAGAATATTCGTTGTTTTGTTTCAATAAATTTTTTGAGTTTTGAGCAGTACTCGGATGAGAAACAGGCCAGAAGCCTCTTGCTGTGTAAATCAGCAACCTAAGCTGGCCCCGCCCCAGCAGAGTTCCCACAAAGTGTGAGGAAATGCTGCAGTTTTAGTTGCCAGGTTGCCTTTAAAGTGGATTAAGTTCCTGGGTCCTAGAATCCTCCCGTAGTTTAGGAAACTCACGGATAGAGTTCACAAGCCCCCAATGCATAGCAAGAGTGGCAATTGCCATTTCCTGTGTGCCTAAATTGTGCCAGACACTTTGATAACTGTTTCCATAAATTTTCTCTAATTTTTGCAACAGTCCTGCATGGTAGGCATCCCCAGGCCAAGTCTACAGAGGAGGAAACTCAGGGTCAGACATCAGAAGCAGGTTGCTAGGGTCACCTGATTGATCAGTAACAGCCTTAGACATAAACTCAGGGCTGCCCACACTGTTATACTAAAAAAACAGACTGCATCATCAGGACATCTGGAGCTTCACCCATCCTTGGGGCAACTTTCTGTTTTCAAACTCTACCACAACCCAGGGTGAAAATGAGAAGGAATATGTTGGGGTGGGGTGATGAGGCATGGGTAAATAAAGTTCATAATCCATTTGAGGATTAGCTGTGGATGTACTTTCTGATTTGTGACCACCCCAATCACCAGGCATCCTTGCAGGGTTGCTATGCATAGAATGAGCATGTCTTTCCAAGACCAGTGTATCATCCCCCATCACAACACATTGCTCAGAAACTTTGCCACCCTGAACACTCCATCAGTCCTCAAATCCTAGGTCCTGCCTATTGCATAGTGGATCAAACAGCAAAATGTCTAGGCCTGCAACACTCTTTGCTGATGTCATTTCCTATCCAGAAAGTACAATGGGCTGGCAGAACTCTTACCTTGAGCAGAGTAGACTTCCTAGGGCAAGACACAAGCAGCAAGCAGTAGGTATCAAAAGGACAGGCTGAGGGATATCATCCTTGGGCTCAGTGTTGTGGCCGTACCTCAGCAGTCGGGGGCAGAGCAGACCCTGGCCATGGTGAAAGGCAGATATAGATTCAGTCTGGGCTGACAAGCACCCTGTGAGGTGATTAGTGGTCAGGACCCCTCCTCTCCCTTTGGCAGAAGCACAGAATTCCAGCTTTCTGAAGGAAGTGATTTAAAAATGGTGGTGGTGGTGGTGGTGGTGGTGAAGGGTGATTGTTATGAAAATGTAGTGAGATTTGCATATAGGTTACTCTAGTGCTTGCAAGCCATAAAACAGTTAAATTTCAAAGAGCTAATGGAATTTCTTTGAAAATCTGTGAGGACACTTGCACAAAGGAAGCTCGCAGCTCAGCCAAAGCTAGAAAGAATAATTCTGAAGCCATCCAGGGCTTGGAGAATAGGTTTTGGGAGGAAAAGTGGACTCTAGGTTTGTACTGCTCATCATTCAAGAGGCAGAAAGCTCACACAGGATAGTTTAAAGCAGAAGGTAAAGTCCATAAACTGCTTGCGAAAGGCCCAGTTCTTCACTGGTCAACTTCTGTCTCAGTGTTTGTGACTTATGACACCCTTGCAAATGTTATGTCAACATAAGTAATACAGGAGAAAGTGCTTGAAATCCCTCCTGTAACTCTGACCAAGGAGACCCATTATTCATTCTCAGCCTGTAAAGTCTCAAAAATAACTGGGCCTATGTTATTTTTTATGTTGAGATTAACTAATAATTCATCCATTCTCTCATTCAAAACATATTTACAAAGGTTCATTTGTGCCAGTAACAGTTCCAGTCACCTGGGATACATAAATGAACAAATCATAAGCTCTCATTCATGGAAACAGAAAATAAAAGGTAAACCTCTTAAATAACAAATATATGTTAGCTTAGAAGGTAAAAAGTACTCTGGTTGGTGGGGATGAAAGGGTTAGTAAGCCCATGAATAACAGGAAAAGGTGGATTAGAAATGCCAGAAAAGGAGTATTAAATTCAATACTAGGGGATTCTGGGATGGCTCAGCAAGTTGAGCTCTCATTTTAAGCCCCGGGGTCCTGGGATCGAATCCTGGCTCTGGCCCATTCAGACCCATATGCTGAGCTGGGGTGTGCCCCCAGTTTTTTTCTCACTGAGGTGAGCCTCCCTCCTATGAGGGAGGCCCCTGGTTTGGCTCCAGCCTATGCCTCCCATGCAGGAGGCCCCCAGCCCAGTTCCCGCCCTGCTTGGCCCCTACCCACCTTTGTGGAGCAAAACTATGTCAAAAAACTGATGATGTACAACTATGGAGACTGATCTGGGCCCTTCCCTTCTCTCTGTCTCTATATGTCTCTGTCTGTCTCTGTCTCTCTCCATCTCTGTCAAAAACAATAAAAAAACTAAAATTTAATTAAAAAAAAGAATTTTGTCTGAACATATTGAATTAAGAGAGTGGTCCCTAATCTTTTTGGTACCAGGGACCAGTTTCATGGAAGACAATGTTTCCATGGACTGGGGAAGGGGTGGATGGTTTGGGAATGATTCAAGCACCAGATGCAGCCTAATTGTCACTTATCACTCACTTACAGGCTTTTGATATGAGTCTGCAAGCAATTGATTTATTATAGTCTCTATGCAGTCAAACCTCTCTGCTAATGTTAATTTGTATTTGCAGTCACTCAGCCCCACCTCAGATCAACAGGCATTAGATTCTCATTATGGGCGGGCAACTTAGATCCCTCGAATGCATAGTTCACAATAGAATTCTCACTCCTGTGAGAATCCAATGCCACTGGAGGCAGAGCTCAGATGGTAATGCAACTGATGGGCAGTGGCTATACATACAGATGAAGCTTCAACTCACCTGATTCTCCTCCTGCTATTCGGCCTGGTTCCTAAAAGACCACAGCTCAGGGTTTGGGGAACCTCTGAATTAAGATGTCTTTTCAACACTTATGTTAATTAAGTAGGCAGTTGTATACAATTCAGTTGGATAGAACTCAGGGATTTGGCTGAAAGGTTGTGCCTAAGAAGCTTTGAAACTATGGGTTATCGGCTAGGAGTGAGTAAACATAAAGTAGAGCAGAGGAGCAGAATATCATGGGTCAGAGACCTATAGCAAAAAGAGATCAGAGAGAAGAGGAGTTGCCTGCTGAGGAGACTGAGAAAGGGTCACTGATGTTATAGGCTGAGAGTGTAGTGTCTTGGGAGCGATGTGAAATAAAGTATATCAAGGGAGATCCAGTGTTCATTTAAGCTCAAAGTGCTGATACCAGGTGAGATAAGAGGAAGAGTGAAAATTGACCATTGGCTTTAGCGATGCAGAGGTCCCTGGTGACCTTGACGAAAGCAGCTTCATGGAAGGATTGGGTGATAAAACCTCCTTTGAACAGGTTATGAAAGACTGGGAGGAGAGGAGTCAATGAGTATGGACAAGTCTTAAAAGGCATTTTGCTGCAAAGGGGAACAAAGGAATTGGACTGCATCTGGTGGAGGAAATGGGAGTCAGGAGAAGATTGACTTCAGATGGAAGAAATAGCATTGTGCTGAACGGGAGGTGTTCTGTGGAGAAGAGTGACATCAACAGCACAGGGAAGTCAGAAAGAGAATTGTTGGAGTAGTCTTTTAGAGTAGACAGGAGGGCACTGGGATCTTGCATAAAGAAGGGGGTCTACAACATGCACAAGAAGTTGCAAATCATGTAATTACTGCATTCTGGGAGGTCATCTAGACTTTCTACCCTTCCCTCACCACCACCATCACCACACTGCTTAACTTCTCTAGCTGAGGTCAGGCACCTGCCTACCTGTTGAGACTCCATGTCTGTTGAGCACCCATTATGAGCCAGACACACTTCAGAGCACCTTTTAAACATTTAATCTTCCAAACAATACAACATAGATTATATGGTGATCCCCATTTTACAATTAGAGATGTGTTGCATGAGGTAGTCAGAGGAACTGGCCAAAGGCACTTAGCAAACAGTTGCAGTAGTTTTGAACCCAAGTTTTGAGCTGATTCTCAAGGAAGTCTTATAAAGGTTCAGACTTGCTGGCAAATCAAAGTATACAATTATATCCCGGCCCCAGACCATGTGGACCCAAATGCTAACCTGGGGTGTGTTTTCCATGCGGGAGGCCCCCCATGTTCTGTTCCCACACTGCACTCGACCCTGCCCACCTGCGTAGAATGAAACTGTTGAGAACTGATGACAAAACTATGGAGACTGCTCTGGGCCCTCCCCCTTCTCTCTGTCTCCCTGTCTCTCTCTGTCAAAACAGCAAAATAAATATTTAAAAAATTACCTTGTTACCCCTTACATTGGTAACAGGCCTCCCCATTGAAACACAGCTGCACAATAGCCATGGCACGATAGCCACTCTGTATGTCCAAGCATCTGCATCAGTTTTCAATGACACTGCTATTTCAGTGCTGGAGCTTTGTCCTAGGTCTGAGACTGAGTGTGCCAGAGCCGCTCTGAGCTTGAATTACTTAAAAGAGACCCTGCCTCTGAAGGCTGGCACAATTCCAAGTGTCATGGACATCACAGAACCATAGAACTGTCCTCTCATTAACTTTTAGAACATCCTTAACCACCAGAATGCCTGCTGCCTGACCTACCTAGGACAGCAATTCTCTGGAGACATTGATAACACTAATCAAACTAAAAGCCACTATGCCATTTTGTACACTATCCTTTAGACTGCTGGACACACACCCAATCTCTGTTCTCTGTGAGAGACTTCCTCCCATTGGCTTCTGTCATCTCCCCACTGCCTACCAAACCTGTCTGGCAAAAGATTTCATCTGATATGACCCCAAGTGGGGGCTTCACAGTGAGGTGGAGGCCTTTCTGTAGGGTAAGTCCGAGGCCAGATAAGGCTTCCGCAGAATTAGCTCTAAGGTCACACAGCCCAAATCTATCCCAGGAAACGAATAATCATGTGGCTGATCAGAGCCAGTGAATGAATTCAGACTCCATGAGAAGAAATAAGCAGAGGAAGAGAAGGCACCAGGGCCATCAGAGACCCAGATTTGGAGGGTGGTTTATTTTATACACGAGTTCCTCCAAGGCACATGCCCACTTTCTACCAACTCTAATATCTCTGACCCAGAAACCATGATCAAGTTCTTAAAGTACTCACTCCTCTGCAAATGGACATTTAGTATCCTCTTACTGTGTTTTTCCCTCAAACAGTGCTCTAGTTAACATACTTGAAACTGTTTTCCTCTTTTCAGAGATGAGCTCCTCTAAGATGTTCCCCAGCCCTGCTGCCGCAACTGCAAAATAGGTTTTTATTGAACTGGTTCAGAGGCATCATTGGTCTGTATGATGTTGTAAGGTGAGGAGCAGCACCAGGGTTGTGTAATAAGCACTTTTGAAGACCTGACAAGGTAAGTAAGGTCTCAGCAGCAGTGGAGCAGCAGCTGAGGTAAACTATTGCAAGTTGAGTGGAAACATGCTGGTCCCAAACCCAAGGTGGTTACACAACAGCATAAGGACCTACCGGTACTCAAAGTTATCTAACTTGTGTCAGCTTCTGTGTACATCTCCAAAAACATAAACAAGGTCTCCTGCTTTATAGACACATTGTGGAAAATAAATCAACTAATAATCTTCACAAAGCCTCTAGACTGCTGCTTCTGTGCTGAAGTGTATTTACTTTTTCCTAAGTTGGTCACTCACAGATCAATACATTTGTATAACACAAGAAAAGTGAACTAATGAAAGAAGAAAAATGACAAGGACACAAAAAACACAAGCCCCAATGTTTTGGGACATCACAGAGATTCTCACCATACGCTATAGAATTTTCTAAACATGTACTTTCAAATTCTGTACTTACTGCAGATCGGTAACACACGTTTGAGATGCAGCAAATGTCCACAGAGACTGCAGTTTCATCCCTTCTGCTCTGCCACACTGCCTGGCCCATCAGAGACATTTCATTTCGGCGTTGCTATACCAAGGGAATTATTACAAACTATGGTTCTTATCATGAAGGAGATTAAATAGCAAGAAATTTTCAGTGAAAAGAAAAGATACCAAATGATTCGATTGCTGACGCAGTGTTCAGAGATGTGTGCACAAGTAGTACAGGAGTTCACAAAGAAGATATCACAGTAGCCAACACTTCTTCTGGGCCTTGGGAGTCAAGGAAGGATGAAATTTACTTTGTAGCCTTTTGTATTTTAGGCTTGTAAGAAAGCTTCACACTAGTTCTACACATTTCTGCAAACCTTGAAAGTACAAAGGGTGTAGGAAATGTTTAGCCTTAATCCCAACATCCAAAGGTTACCTGTGCTAACATTTGTGTGTATACTTTCAATGTGCACTCAGGAAGATGATAATTATAATAAATATAGTAAAATTATAATAATAACTATATACTTAATGCTACATACACATATTTATAAACTTTTACACCAGTTTTCTGTATATTAATACAAATAAGTACTGTGAGGCAGAGCCCCCTCCATGTTCACTGTTGACGTAATCAACCTACTTGGGAAAGATTCCCACAATCCTGGGAGTCCCAAAAGGGTGACACAAATTGCTATCAGGACCTATCCGTTTTCTGTAGTCTCCAACAAGCAAACTTGAAGTCCCTGAGAGAGCTTCATTGTAGCCTCCAAATAAGGTGATGACTGTGGCGATGCCGACATTGATCCCAAGCAACTGACACAGTTACCAGGGCCCAGATGCCACAGCTGCATGCATATGTGGATTCTGAAGCAGCTCTACCAAACCCACACTGCCCCTCTCAGGATACTATTCCCCATGCTACTCCTCCCCTCCAATCAAGGTTATGCGCAAACAAGTCCTCCATCTCCAACACAATGCCCCAGGCATTTGAAAGCTCTAAAACTCTCATATGAGCAGTTTACAGTGAACACACACACACACTTTCAGTTTCTTTCTCCCCTCCCACACTTATCTCTCTCTAACATACACAGAGTATTCTCTCACTCTCTCTTATTCTCTCATACACATGCATACTCTGACATCTACCCAGAGTAATGCATCGCTGAGCAGGAACTGTCTAGTTAGAGGGACAATAGTTATCACAGCTGTCTCTATGTGCACCCAGGGCAGTTCAGAGCATCTGGCTGCTCCTGAACTCTGGTCTCCCCACCATTGTTGCAGAGGAATCCCCTCACTCCTCAGTTCATACAGGACAAAATTATGATTTGCCTCAAGGGACTGCACAAAAGAGTAAAAAGAATTACCAAACAATAAGCAAAATAAGACTGTACACACGTCAGTATCTAATTGTTTTTTGTCCCAAAGCTGATCATCAAAATCACCTTCGCATATCACCTTAGGCTGGTGAATATCTCAGCCACATAGTCCATGAAAGTTTGACCCCCAGACTGAGGTCAGTGAAAGGTGGTACCATAGCCCAACCTGTTGGGGGGCCTCCTTTTTGTCAGAATCTGTTTCCTTGTCTGCTCTCTGGTAGGGCCTTCCCTCCCCAAAGTACTTCTTTGCTCCGTGGCTCCAGCACATCTTCCTGTTGCCCCCTGGCACATCTGACCTTTCATCGGGGTTGCCCTTCTCACTGCAGTGCCTGAGGCAGTTCACAGAAGCCAAGACACCATGGGCCATTCTAGCAGGCTAATGCTTGCTACTGACACCATCGCTCTGTGCTCTCGGTCCTGGAAACCTGCCCAACTACTCTTCTTTTTATATGCTCCTCCGGCCCTGTTGTCCACTCTGCAGTTTCTTCCTGTTTCAAGAGCCCCAGTTCTCATTCTCAGCTCATTGACAGAGGAGTTCCCATAGGCATGTCCTGGGTCTCCAACGTGCTAAAGTAAGCCTCTTCCCCTCCCCCATCTCCAGCAGGTGACAACTCCAACGTACCTCTGAAGTCATACAGATAGGCATCCAACTCTCTGTAAAAGTGCACACATATACCCCCATACCCACGACAGCCACTTCACACATGTTCAGACTTTCCTAGGTGGGCTATTTTCCTAATTTTCACGTGTGAGTGTGTGCTTATGAAGTAGGAGTCATGGTGTGTGTCCAGCATTAGCGGTCTCACAAACTTGAGGAATAAGGACGCGGACCTGAGTGGGAAGGTTAAGCAGTGAAGTTTATTGAAAGGAAAGACAAAACCCTCTAATGAGAGGGGCACCAGAAAGTGGAATGCTCACTACTAAAACTAAAATCTACTCCTTATATAGGCTATGTCTATGTGTAGAGGTACAGGTATCAGAACCTGTATGTTCATCTTTATATATATATATATATATATATTTTTTTTTTTTTTTAATTTATTGGGGTGACATTGGTTGGCAACAATTACATAGTCTCCAGGTGTACAACTCTACATTCCATCGGCTATGCATTGCAGTATGTTAATCTTAATACAATCTAGAAGCATTCCTGCAAGTTTTACTTCCTAGGGTCAGGAATCTGTTCCACCTAGGGGGTGGGGGGAGGAGCTGTGAAGCCTAGGAAGTGCTGATGCCTGGCCGGTAATCTTTTTAATGTCCTGCTGAACCGGCTTTGGTGCTCACATTTTTATTTTAATAAGGTCACTATGGCTACCGAGGACTTTCCTGACTACCTAACTTCTTATTAACTATCCTGTGTCATTCCCTGCTCTGAATGAGTACCCCTAACTACTGTTGGGGCATGGGGTTGCGACTGCTCTGGCTGGTTCGTGCTGAGGAGAAGTGTAGAAGGGGCTGCAGTTACGGTTTTCCAGAGGTCTGTCTAAAGATCCTTAGTAGATGAATGAATAGGGGCGTTCTGTGCTCAGAACCATCTGGAGCCTTGAGTCCTCTGCTTTATAGTTAGGGCCTGTGAGCCATTGCAGCCAGCTCGTGGGCAACTTGCAAGTGACATTGCAGGCCACAGCAGGACACGATGCCTATAATAATGAACAGAAAAAAAAATAAGACAGTTTTGTTTTTGTTTTTGTTTTTAGCCCAGTTAAACTGGGAAGCAAGGAAGTAATAGCGGAGAGATTAAGACTAAAAAACCCTTCTGTCTATTTAATATTGAACACTATGTCATTAATTCATTTAACTTTGCCTTAAATTAATTGTGAGTTATCTGACAGATTAAGACAACACATTTCTTTAAATTCTTCACATTTATGCTTATGTCTTAGTAACTGGTAATCTATGGCAGCTTGGTTTTCAAGAACAGCTTCTCTGACTTGTGCTAGTTCCTCTCCAATAGCTTGGATGGCCTGGAAAGGTGCATTTAAAGCTTTTGCCATGGAGCAGCCAGTTTGCTAATTTCTATGTTCAGGGAAATAGTCATGGCTGGCACTACATACAGAGACAGGGATGTATATTCTGCTGGGTTGAAAAGACATAAATTGCTGTCACAATTGGAGTCTAAGTCCAGTTCCCTGCAGTGCCTAGTCTGATGAGGCTTCTGGGACATGAATACAGTTAATCTTTCAAGGAAACAAGGTCCCCCAATGCTGTACGCTTGTACATAAGAATAGACAGTCTTCCCACATATGAGAAACCATCCAGTAGGTAATTTTACATGAGCATTTGCATAGCTGATTGTGATTGTGGAGCTGCGATTTAGAGTTACATCAGCTGAGACATTAAGACAATGGTTAATAGAGCCAGTAAATATTATACAATCTTTTGCAGTGGTCATACTAAAGGCCTTGGAGAAAATATTCATCTATTTTTTTGTGGTGACCATGGGACCCCCAATTGTAGGGTCACAATAGGAGATAGGCTTATCAATAAGTTGGCTTTATGTAAGGGTTTTGTACTTTGCCTAAAACTTGGTACCTAGATCTTACTAAACCCAGCTATTGACTCTTTCCCTTGACAGTGGTTAGAGTGCCAGGAGCATAGTCTAAAGCAATGGGCAGTAATTGGAGGCAGGGCTTAGAGATTCCCTGCCAAAACTTTTCTAGAGTTCTTTCTAAAGTCTGATTGTCTTTTTCTACAATTTCTCTAATGTATAAGCTATTTGTAAGAAACAGGCTGAATATCAGCCCAAGTCTAGGGGTCTTATTTATCTCTACAATCGAGCAGGTTTTAGAAAATAGGTCCAGAGTGAGTGGTTGAGACAGGGTAAATAGCTTTATTATTAGTCAAAATTAACAGGCTAATCTGCCATGTCAAGGGTCACCCATATTTTTCCCCTGTCATAACGGTCTTCCTCTTGGGAGCTGCTGGGAACCTCAGACCCTGTCTGTCAATCAATCATTTGTGGAGAAGGAGCTGGTCCCTACTCCCTTCAGGACAGGGGACAGTCCCTCTTTTAGTACCTTTTTGTTTTGCACAGGGACATGGCTGCTTTGGAGGAGCAGGGCACTCCTTAATCCTGAGGTCTGGGCTTCTGCACCCAAAGTAGTCTCCTTCACATGACATTCCTCTTCTGGGGCTGCTGGGGTGTCCCTGAGGCCACTTAGGTTTTGGCCCATCTATTACTGTGGCCAAAAGTCTGGCCTTTTTCTGATATCTCTGTTCTCACTGTCCTCCTTTTCTAGTTATTCCTTTCTCAGTTGCTAAAGACATTAAAACAAATTTCCTGGCCTGGCTTATGATCTGAACCTTCTCATTAGGGATGTAAGAAACAATGGGTTAGAATAATTATAATACCCTGCCAGGTCAGAGAATACAAAGACCTAATTGAGGGGGTTGTTGGGATGGCTCAGCAGGTTGAGTGCTCGCTTTGCCGCTCGCTTTGCCCCTCGCTTTGCAGCCTTGAGGTCGGAGGATCCAGTTCCTGTTCCAGTCCCCATTCCAGCCCCAGCCCCAGCCCCAGCCCGTGAGGCCCCGTATGCTGAACTGTGGTGTGCTTTTTGTGTTGTTGGGGAGGGGGTGCAGTTGGGTTCCTCCCAGGGTGAGCTTCCTTGTAGGAGGCCCTCGGTTTGGCCCCCGGCTTCCAGGGGCGTGTCTCCCATGCCAGCGAGAGGCCCCTGGCCTGGTTCTCACCCTGCGTGACTCCCCGTGCCCATCTGTGTGGAATGAAACTATGTCAAAAAACTGAATATCAAGGTGACCAGATGTCCCGCTTTTGGCGGGACAGTCCTGATTTTTAACGATTTGTCCCGCGTCCCGGAGCGTTTAAAAAAAGTCCTGATTTTTGGAAAGAATGCACGACAAGCTAGGAAACGGCGGGAGATAGACCAAATTTTTAATCAAGAACCCCCCCACCCCCACCCCCGTCAATGGTGTCCCGCTTTACCAATGTTAAAATCTGGTCACCTATGGAGACTGCTCTGGTCCGCCCCCTTCTCTCTCTGTCTCTGTCTCTCTCTCTGTCAAAAACCATAAAAAAATAAATCTTTAAAAAAAGACCTGGGGAAGCCGGGATGGCTCAGTGGGTTAAGCGTTCACTTTGCAGCGCTGGGGACCGAGGATCAAGTCCCGCCCCGGCCCGTGCGGACCCATGTGCTGAACTGGGGCGTTCCCCCAATCCAGTTCTCTCTCTGTCTCTGTATCTCTCTCTCTCTCTCTCCCTCTCTCTCTCTCTCTCTCTCTCTGTCAAAAACAATAAAAAATAAAAATAAAAAAAAGACCTAATTGAAATATTACATGAATAAAACATAGGAAATCATTTTGATGGTATATAGAATCTTTGCTTTTTCTTAGGCAATAAACCTTTTAATTTTAGTAGCAAGCTAGTAGTCTAAGAAACCCTTGCCTAATTTAGCATTTTAGTCTTGTTTAACTATATATAAAATTTCATTTACAAACCTTCTATAACTTTCTTTAATCCCTCTTAAAACACATCTTAACTACATACAAAATCTCCTTCATATTAATTAGCATTCATAACCCTCAGAACCTTAATTTCTACTGAGAATTGAAAAGCAAAAGTTAGCTTTTCCATTGGCAAATTTACAAACATTTTGCAACCTTTAGAAGCATACGTTTTTGTTGATAATGTATAGCATAACTACTACTGAAGATGTTCATAAACAACCTGTTATCTTTTAAACCCTGATGAAAACACAAAAAGACTTGAAAAACTTAAACCAGCCTTAGTAAACATCTTCCTAGATCACGTGATCCTAAAAAGAACTTGGGTTAATTTTTATTTATTTAAGCCACTAACTTCTCTAAGTCAATTAAACATTATTAATTGGTAACACCATCTGGAGGCAGCGATACGATATTATATATAAAGTACACACACAGATATCAGAGATCATATACATAAACAGAAGTGTCAACAATTGCAAAGACAAGATTTTTATTTGCTGCCCTGTAGTTTTAAAGAGGCAGAAACAAAAAGGGGAGGGGGAGGGGTCTGGCTTGAGAGTCTAGAGCTTGTTCTTAAAAGTGCCTCTTTTTTCTTTCCCAGTGATTCCCATCTCAGGCTGTAGCAGCCTCATTTACATTTTAATCTTTTGGGGCAGACCTTGAAAAGTTACTGAGAGTCAGAAAAACTTTACAAGGCTTTCTTATTTTACAAAGTTACAAGTGAAATAGGAGGTAAGGGATTCCCAGTGAGCTTCCCTAGTTTGACAAAGTCCCTATTAATTAACTCACAGTTTCTATATCTAACAAGTATTTTTTTTTTACTAGTTTAAATTGCTTAAGGGCGGCTAACTCCAGGAAAGGGGAAAGCTGGGAAAGCCCCCAAGACAAAAGGTCTCAGCAGCTGCTGGGACACCTTTAGCAGTACCCTTCCTGGGGCCCTCCTGCTGGCAGAAAAGATCTAATTGCAATGTGCTGTTGTAGTTTATTCTTTTCTCTGGTGGCCAGGTTTTTCTATGGCCCAGATTGTATTGGGGCCAGGCTCCTGAACAAAAGAAACTCAGATGCTACTTTTTCAAGGTTTGAGGGTCGAACTTGTCCCAACGTTTTAGAATACAGCTCAAAGGGGCGTAGGCACTTGAGGGCTTGTTGCCCATCTGAAAAAGAGGGAGAGAAGAAAGGCGTCCCTTTGCAGTCTCTTCCCTGTTGTTCCTTGATTCCAGGACGTCCACTGGACCTGTGGGTTCCAGTGCTCTGCTGGCAACTAGGAGGCATGGATTGCCAGGAATATCTATGCTGACCTGGGCACGTCATCCATGCTCCTGAGCCTCGCTGTTGGGCACCCCCATGTCTGCATGCCTGAATGGGTCGGTGGGCTTTTGTCCTCAGCACGACCAGCACATTCTCCCACGCCATTTGTCCCATGCCTCTAATTCCTGTTTTGGTGAATCCATTGGGGGTGACGACTTACTATAATGATTAGCCTGAAATCTGGACATGGGCGATAAAGTAGGTGGCCAATGCTTAAACAGTGAGTAGTAGAGGGATGTATACCTCAGACTTTGACATCCAAAAAGATAGCTATTTGTTCTTTATACCAATTTTCTTCCTTGATTAAAAATCTGACTAAAGAAATTATGTTGAGGACTTGCAGAGGGGACACCTTCTCCAAGGGAAAGAAATCAAAGTTACTGGGGAAGAGTATAGATTTTGAAACCCCTATGTAGATTCAAACAGTGGTGCAGTCTCCCAGAATTCTATTGCTATGGAAATGGCACCTCACGGTATGCATTAAGCAGGAACAATAGATCCCCCTCCCTTTTTTTTTCCTTTTTTTTTACAACTATTACAAGACTACTTATGCTTTAAGGCTAGGAAAAACTCCTAATTAGAACCTATTATGATCCTAGCAGAAAGAGGCAAGAATAGGCTTTCCGCAGCCAAGGTAGTCTTATATTCAGTCAGCTTCATTTTTTTTTTTTTTTTTTTAACCTCAGCAGCAGTCACCAGATTCAGAGGAGGTCATGTGATGATTGGCTCCAGACCACGTCTCTGTTCTTAGTACAGAATGTTAGGAGGAACTAAAGAGACACAGGAGAAAAACTTCAAGCCAGCACCCAGATGGGCAACTGGCTTAGGTGAAAGGGGCAAGCGGCCTTTGGGACCCACTGTAGAGTAGCCACAGCCAGAGCCCCTCAATTGCCTCAAGTCCTCCACCTCGAGCACGCACTGGGGTTAGGGTTTCCGTAGAAAGAGAAGAAAGGGGAGTGTTTATGCTGCCTCCCTGATGGGCAGTCGGTCTGGGAGAAAAATGCAGAGTAGCTGCAGCTGGAGTCCCTAAATGGTCTCAAGATTCTCCCCCAGACTCGCGCTGATTCCAGACTCCTGCGAGAAGGAAGATAGTCAGGACAAGGCCAACATTCCCGACAAAGTTGGGGAATTGACCGGATCCCTTCTGTTAAGTCTGTCCCCCATGTCTTAAGGTTGGCTGCGTGTTAACCGCTTTTAAGTGGTGGTCGGGGGTCCCAATTTTTTGAGAGAGAGGGAGATTAAAATTGAAACCTTAAGTCAGGAAAGAGACAGAGAGACAGTAAATGTGCTTACCCTTCCTTTGGATCCCAGACAACCCCCCCATCTGATGTAGGAATAACAGTGTGTTTCCGGCATTCTTGGTTTCATGCACTGAAAGAATGAGGACGAGGACCCTAGTGAAAAGGTTAAGCAGCAAAGTCTATTGAAAGGAAAGACAGAGCTCTCGAATGAAAAGGGGCACCCAAAAGTGGAATGCCCACTACTAAAACAAAAATCTACTCGTTCCATAGGCTATGTCTATGTGTCTAGGGGTACAGGAATCAGAACCTGTCTGTTAATCTTTATACAATCTAGAAGCATTCCTGCATATTTTACTTCCTAGGGACATGAAACTGTTCCGCCTGGGAGAGGAGAGGGGAGCTGTGAGGCCTAGGAAGTGCTGGTGCCTGGCCGGTAATCTTGCTAATGTCCCGCTGACCTGGCTTTGGTGCTCACTACATTTTTATTTTAATAAGGTCGCTATGGCTACCGAGGACTTTGCAGACTACCTAAGTTCTTACTAACTATCCTGTCTCACAGGCTTACAGTTCCAGGCATACAAACACTCATGTATATGCACATAATCAAGAGCCCATTTACCATATGTACATGCCATAAACACACAACATACTCTTCCACACGCACAAACATATCTAAAAATGCATACACACCTTATAATTAGACATGTCACACAACTACACAAATATATACATGTATTCACACAAGGAGAGAGACAATTTCAGGAAGTGTGACATCCAGAAATACCCCTAAATGCACACATGCACACATGCCTAGACACTAGCACATATTACAAAATCAAGTACATTCACTAAAACACATACATGCATATATGTGTGTGCACATGCGTGCGCACATGCGCGCGCGCACACACACACACACACTAAGGAGAAGAAACAAGTTATGTCTTTCAAAAATTCCAAAATTTGAGAAAGAAGGATATAGATGCACCTCTAAGTCTCTGGTTCTTCCCTCTTCCCAGTTCTAGGATACATAGTTGTGAAGCTAATGATCTGACAAACTTTCTCTCTTTCTCTGTTGCTCTCTCATCTCTATCTTTATCCCTATCTCTCTCATACACAAATACACACAAGCAAACACACACATGTGCTCTCTATCATACCCACACAAACACACTTGCACACTCACATATATTCACTGTCTATCTCTCTGAGTCTTTGTCTCTGTCTCTTACACACACACACACACACACACACCTTGCACAGAAATGGTAGAGCAAGAACGTTCAAGGTGGGAAAACTGGTTCTAGGTCCTGAGTAGCAGTTATTGTGAGCAGGTGGCACCTACAGCACCTCTGCAGCCCTGGGGCACAGAAGATCCCAGTTCCTAGCACACAGCCAGGACCCAAAAGACAGAGGAGCAAGATACCCTGCTTCTGGTGATTGCTCTGTGCTTCCTCTCCCTGCTCTGGGTCCGCCCCCTGCTGGCATTGACCCTCTTGGAATGTAGATGTGAAGAGATATATCTGCTGTTCTCTTCAAACACTAGTTTCAAGAATTTTTCCTCAAAAAATAGACAGAACACAGGTATGTATGGGGTGATAAAGAACAAACAGCTTACATTCCAGAAAAGTGACTAAGAGATCAGCATGCAAAACAGCAGACAGGTGTCTGGGAGGAGAGGGGTGAGGAGGGAAGGCAGTGGAATCCTACCCTGTGATCTGAAGCTGAAAACACAGCAAAGATTTTGCTAGAACTCACAGGAGATGTCCCGGCACTCCTTTTCTCCCTCCAGCTCTTTATAATCAGACTAAATACCTGAGAAAACTTCAGTCTATGGCATGTCAATCTTTGATAAGAGGCTTGGGACCTATAACTAACAAGTACATGGGCTGAAAACTCCTAAAGAAAGTGAAGGCAGAAGGCCCTGATCTTGGGGAAGCCGGGATGGCTCAGTGGGTTAAGCTTCCACTTTTCAGCCCCAGGGACCTAGGATCAAATCCCAGCCCCAGCCTGTGCAGACCCATATGCTGAGCTGGGGAGTGGCCCTGAGTTAGGTTCTCACCGGGGTGAGATCCTGACCCAGTTCCTGCCCTGTGCAGCCCCACGCCCACCTGTGGAATGAAACTATGTGGAAAAACCAATGATGTGCAACTATGGAGACTGTTCTGGGCCCTCCCCCTTCTCTCTGTCTCTGTCTCTGTCAAAAACAATAAAAATAAATCTTAAAAGAAAAAAAAAAAAAAAAAAAAAGAAGGCCCTGATCTTGCAGCTCATGCTGCTTGCAGAGGTGGAATAGCCCCTCCTTCCCCTCACCATGTGGCTAATGCTCTCAAAGCCCTTTGTCCTTTCTAGGCAGATTCCCACAGGGCAGGGTACAGAACTCCAGTGGCTGAAAATGGGGCTGCCTGGGCCAGACCTGAGGCCCAAGGACCAGGAAAACTGTGATGCCCAATTTTCTCAGCCAGGATTCTAATCAGAACCTGTGTGTCTCTCCAGTTCTGGCAAGAATTGCGTAGCTTAGTGATGTGATTCTATGAGAAAAAAACAAACAAACAAACAGGAATTAGATGTTGAAATGATATTTCTGAATTACCACTTTTAAGAAAATTGTCAAAACTGGGCACACCAGGAAAGTGGAAGAATCTATAGCTACATTAGGGACCCAGGTAGACTTCTATGCCAGGGTTTTCCTCAAAGTAACCCACAGTCTAGCCACATCAGCATCTGTGATTCTACATGTCTGCTGAGAACAGCTCCATGAGTGCAGTTGGCACCAAAGTGGAGATGGGAAAGCAATGGGTGGACTAGTAGAATGCACCGTATTTACCACACCAAGAAATCATGGACTGCAGTAGTCTCCCCTTCCACTGTACCCTATTGTGTACTGCTTTGTTGGTGGGAGGAATCACCAGTCAAAGGTCATCTTTGTGGGTTTTGGATGCCAATGGTTGTAGCAAATCCGGGGGCTGTCATATCTCCTCTGAAGGCAGAGAAGTCAAGGTTGGACTGGCTGCTGCAAGTTCCTTGTGAATATCTGCCCCTCTAGTCCTACCCCAGTTCTGGCAGACTACAGAGGTTGCTCATCTCAATAGTATAATAGGAACTAACTATTTATCCCTGCCCCACATATTTAAAAGTGTGGACCATACTGCCAGTGAGATCTCTGCACAGCGAGAGTAAATCTTGGCTGGGTCAGACTATGTGGTGCTTGGGAGGGAAGGACTTGGGCCATTCATTCTGGAGGGAGGCCCCCAGAGCTGAGGGAATATCACCAATTGCACTGAGACAATTGCCTTTCATTCTTTGATTAAAAAAAAATCTCTCGGGGGAAAGCCGGGACGGCTCAGCGGGTTGAGCGCTCGCTTTGAGGCCATGAGGACCGAGGATCGAATCCCGGCTCCGGCCCAGGCAGGACCCACATGCTGAACTGGGGAGTTCCCACAGTTCGGTTCTCTAACTGTCTCTGTCTCTGTCTCTGTCTCTCTCTCTATCTGTCAAAAAGTAAAATAGAAATAAATATGCA